>JAANYP010000229.1:38387-89137 GCA_020465985.1 Centrapalus pauciflorus
TGCTCAATGAAGTTCAACTTATCGTCTAACTCCAGCTCGTCCATGGGTATAACGAGTGATTCATCAGCCAGACACTTCTTAAGATTGGACACGTGGAAGGTATTATGAACGTTATTAAGCTCTGGGGGCAGGTCGAGTCGGTAAGCTACCGGGCCAATTCTTTTGGTGATCTTGAATGGTCCGATATAACGAGGATTGAGTTTTCCTCGTTTCCAAAACGGATTACGCCCTTCCAAGGCGAGAGTTTCATTGGTACTCGTTCTCCTAATTAGAATTCAAGGGATTTTCTTCCTACATCTGCATAACTTTCTGACAATTGCGGGCAACTTTTAGTCAGTTCCGCAATCGTACTATCCTTTCGGTAATTTTGTGAATGATCTTAACGCCAATGATTTGGCCGTTTCCCACTTCTTCCCAATAAATTGGTGATCGACACTTTTTCCCGTAGAGGGCCTCAAACGGAGCAGCTTTAGTACTTGAGTGATAGCTATTGTAGTACGATAATTCCACTAAGGCAAATAAGTATCCATTACACAGGCTCTTAATGTACGTTCTAGGGTTTGGATCGTTCTATTATTCTGACCATTGGTCTGAGAGTGATATGTGGTACTCAGGTTCAGGTTTTTATCCACAGTTGGCTATAATAATTGCCAAAAGCTTAGCTGTAGATCTGCTATCCATATCAAAATGATTATAATAGGCACTCCGTGTCCGGAGACGACTTCCTTGAGGTATGTTTGGACTAGCTTATTCATCCTGATGTTCTTCTTGATTGGTAGGAACGCGCGGATTTTGTTAGGTTGTCGACTATTACCCAAATGGTTTCTGATGGTTTATCTTAACTTTGGAGCGTGTTAGGAATTTTCTGACCGATTTGGCAAGTCATTCTTCATGATAGGCCACCCGTATAGTTTCTTAAGGTCATGATACATTTTATTGGATCCGGGGTGAATGACATATCTTAATTTGTGTCCTTCATCCATAGCCAGCTTTCTTATTCCACCAAACAGAGTAATCAGATTCTATTCATGAATTATCGATTTTTATTAGCCCTTATTCTAAACTATTTATCCACTTGTACTCTTAACGGCTTAGCTCCTTAGTTTTCCTCAGGTGATAGCGAATTTTCACGGTTGCCATTACATATTAGTTCCATCCAACGGTACTACTTCGTATTCGACTCTTTCTGGTTCAAGATGTGTTGGAGGCTCTTATGGTCTGTGAATACAATACACTTCATACAGTACAACTATTGTCTCCAAGGATTAAGACTACTGCTTCAAGATCCAGATCATGTGTTGTGTAAATCACCTAGTGAACCTTAAGTTTTCATAAAGTATAAGCTATGTCCCTATTTTTCTATATAAGCCCATTGTGTGAAGCGTCACAGTAATCTATAAATTTCTCGTTCCTCTTAAGTATGGACAAAATAGGCGCGCTGCACAGTTTGTGCTTTAATAACTAGAATGATGTCTCCTGATCCTTGCTCCAATCATACTTAATGTCTTTTCGGGTCAGTTTTTGTTAGAGTTCTGGTGGTCTTTGAGAAAATTGCTTATAATAAGTGGCAAGTCTTAAGGACTGTCGTATCTCTATGGGGGTTCTAAGAGTTGACCAATTCCTGATAGCCTTGATCTTTGCGGGGTCGACTTGGATTCCTTTACTATTGTTCACGTGACCGAGGGATTTCACCTCTCCTAACAAAAAGTCAAATTTAGAAAGCTTAGCATATAGTTGTTCTTTCTCCGATAATTCCAGAATCAGTCTTAAATGTTGCTCATGCTCCTTCTCGTTTCGTGAGTAGATTAAAAGTCATTCATGAATACAATCACGAATTTGTCTAAATAAGGTTTGCACACCCGATGAGGTCCATGAGTACCGTTGGGGACACTGGTTAATCCAAACGGCATTAATAGGAATTTATGATGACCGAAACGGAATCTGAAAGCTGTCTTTGGAATATCTTTCTTGTGAACTCTAACCTGATGATAACCAGACCTAAGGACGATCTTCGAATAGAAGCTTAATTCTTGGAGTTTTGTCAAACAAGTCATTGATCCTTGGAAGTGGGTATTGGTTCTTTTAGCTTATTTAATTTCTCGGTAATTGATGCACATCCCGAAAGTTCCATCCTTCTCCATTATGAACAAAACTGGAGCTCCTCCAAAGCCAGGAACTCGGTTTGATAGGCCCTTTTGCTAAGAGCTCCTATAGTTGGTTGGACGATTCTTACACTATTGATGGGGCTAATCGGCATGGTGCTCGAGCCACTGGTACCGCACCTGATACTAGGCCTATTTTTGAATTTGACTTGCCTCGATGTTGGGAGTTCAGGTAAGTGTTCTGGAAAAACTTTGGGGTAACCATAAATAATAAGAATATTTTCGAGCCGCTTTCCCTTTGGCTCCCTCTCTATCAACACTTCAGGGTCCTAATGCTAGAGATGATGCTTACTTTGGTATTTCTTGCTTTGCGTTGGACGGTAAGGACCTTCTTATTGGCTAAAGGTATATGAACTATGTTCTTGTTGCATACTATTTCCTCACGATTTTCGATAGCCAATCCATGCCTATGACCACGTAAACACTTCCCAGTTTGATGGGTATCATGTCTGTTTCAAAGAGTCGGCCTACTAATTCTAAGGAGCATCCTCGACTTATATTATTTGTCTTAAGCGTCTCACTGTCATCAACCTCAATAGCATAAGTAGCACTTAATGGAATTTATCAGCTTCGTGAACTTAGTGGATATAAAGCTCTTATCAGCACCAGTATCAAATAGTAGAAATGCATAAGTGGTATCTAATGGGGTAAGAGGATAAGTCTACGGGTTTGAAATTTCTTAGGCAGATAGTCACAGCTTTATCTATTCCTACGCAGAGTTGTAGTTAAAACTTAATTCCTCATAAAAGTTCTTGATACTTAATCTTTGTATGTGATATGGTCAAAATTTTTTTTGATAAATTCTTAAGCCTTATTTACCCTAAGATATATCAGATAGTAAAGCCTAGATAAATACTATAAAATGGTAGAAGGGTACTAGGTATGAGATGCCTCTGGGGTTTCCTCGTACTCCAGAGTGTTAAGTCGTTGGGTTAGTTCTGCATTGCGGGTTTTGTGCTCCGCTAGGCGTTGTCACAATTTGTTGATTCCGTCTGGTTGAATCGCCTGTTTATTCTGGTTGGCCTAAGGTTTATTGGTGGTTTGCATTGCCTCCTGCTTAATCCTTGCAAAGATCTCACTGACCTCTTGGTGGATTTTGTCGAAATTTGAGGTCAGGTCTGGCGGCCCTTGCCACCAACAGAGACATTGTTTGTTACGTAGGTTTCTGGGTAAGTGTCGGCACTTGAGAGGAAGATGGTGTTCTGACTTCAAACTGGATTTGGATCCCCTCTTCGTTTCTCCACTCTTGGAGAGTGTGAGGCATCCATCCACACTGTCCTATGCTTGCCCGTTACTACTGCGGCAGGCTTGGCTGATGGGCAGGTACCGGGATAGACTCCCGTTGTGCTAGTCACACCCTTTCCCTAGGGGGGAATTTCGATATGTTATTGTCATCAGGGTCCATATATGTGTTCACAGTTCTTGAAGAAAGTTTAGTTTTTGTAACAGTTATAGTCTAGGTACTAATGCAACCTAGTTCACTATAACTATGGCTCTGATACCAATCTGTCACACCCTGCTACCTTGGTTGGCAGCGAGACGTGACGAGTGCGGAAGCGTAACCATAATTATAACGAACGACCACTATATGGACGTTTTCGAAATATTACGACATTAAAATTTAAAAATGTATTAATGTTTTACAAAATGAAAGGAATGAAGTTCGCGTAATACAGAGATTCTGAAACATAATTAATGCGTCCAAAAATAATGCAGTCAAATCTCCGTTAGTTTTCGAAATATGCATGCGACTCCATGAAATGCGGAAGCTTGAAAGTTGGTGTATCCGAAGGCACACTTGCCTTAATTACCTGAAAATACATACTAAAATAGGTCAACAAAAATTGTTGGTGAGCTCATAGGTTTACGCGAAAAGACCAGTTGTATGGACATTATCAGATGAGTTGAATTTATAAAATCATAAATTCCGTGTATGTATTACATAAACCATCATGCAACCGAAGCTTAATTAGAATGAGTTTGCCCTGTGCAGTATTCCCATACGTAATACCGTGTGTTGAATATATATGCACTCGCTGTTAGCCGAACCGAGCTAACACGAATGGGGGACATGACTCCCAATAGATCTATCCACAATATACTCGCGCTTACAAATAAATGCAATTAACGGTTCATGATATAAGGGCTGATGGAATCCGAACATGTAATACATATAAGAAATAAACAGTTTTGATGTCCATATGAAAAACAGTGCATGTATTTCCACCCCAATAGATAGTGAAAAATAGGGGCTATGAAGACTCACCGAACTTGTGATGGCAAAACGACGCGCAAAAATGCAAAAGTGCGTTGTTTGATGGGTGATGAAACCGGAGGTGTTTAACCGAGTCCTAAATGATGATAAGGACTTAATATCACTAATATATGATAATATGTATATTTATAGATTTTTATGTCTTAAATCACCCAACATTACAAGTTTATAAATAAGATTTGCTTAAAACGTCAAGTTTATATATATATAATTTTCCAGCTTTTTCGGAGGTTTTTCGGCCTACTTTGAGGCTGTTTTTGACCAAGCTCCAAAATGTTTTAGACTTTGGTTTTCTAGGACATTAAACTACTATATACAAAGGATTTTTAGAATCAAGAACGGCCATTTTTCGAGTTGTTTAGGTTGGTGAAAAATCTCGTTAAAAACGCTATGTTGGCCATTTTTGAGCTGTCAAACTTTCGGTTTCTCAAATAATTTCTGGAGGTCTTAAACTTCAAAATAAATTATGAAAAATTTCAGATCTATAGTTAAGACATAGATCTAACTTTTGAGACAAGAATCAACTCATTTCGTTGAGTTATGAATTAGTTATGATTTTTCAATGTCGATACAAATATTCTGCCGAAATTCCGTAGTTTATAAATTTAAAACAACTTATGATTCTTGTTGTTTATTTAAAGACAACTTGTTTAAAAGCCATAATAGTTATAAAACCGCATATATAACACATGTTTTCATAATATTAACATGCTGATAATGTGTTCATATATTCATAAACACATTTAAAGAAACAACTTAAAAATAACAACTAGAAACTTATAAACTTGAGTTTTTATGAAACTTGTTGTTGTAGGTGATTATATATATTATGCAAGACTTATATAAACTTAAATATATGATGAAATAAGTTAGTATTTACTTACTTTGATGTATTTGGAGTATGAAATTGAGAAGAAGTTGGAACTCTTGCAAGATTTGAACCAAGAACACTAGAAGTTCACCAAGAACACTTGAATTTCACCAAGAACACTTGAATGAAAAGGTTTGTAGTGTGTGTGTGTGTTGGATCCGGTTTTGAGAGGAGAGAAAGAGATATTTTGGTGTGAAAATAATGAAAAGGAAGCCCTCTATTTATAGGCAAAGTCTTGGTCTTTCAAATTGAGGTGGAGTGTAAGATCATGTTGAAATGAAAGGAGAATGGGGTGTGAAAGATTTGATTATGAAAGGTTATGGAGTTGGGAAATAAAAAATTGAAATCAAATCTTGGGTAGTACTACCCTATGACCAGATTTTTATGGATTATTTTCATGTTATTTATATATTTTTTTTTGTATAAAAGTATTTAGAATGTATTCTTGTATTTCCCTTTTCTTGTAAATTCATAAATACTTTTGAATGCATTGTTTTAATGAATTGTTTTAGTCTTGCATAATTAATGTTAAGTAATTGTATTAGTGTATGATTAGTGTCACTAATCATAATTTAATTATGTACTTAGTTGAATTAATCCCTCATATCGTAAATTGATCGGATTAATTGATTTCCCGATTCATCGCACCGATGAATTTGATTCTAATTGAGTTGAATTTTCTAATAAACCTTGTTAATCACTTGATTAATTTCTAATGACCACTGATTAGGCTATAATTGACTATTAAATACATATTAGGTCATTGTTGCTATCATGGTTTAGTGCCGGATGTTACAATCGTTTTCCACATAAACGACAATTTGTCGAGTTTCTTGCTTGGTGTTTCGATTCTACTGATACTTCTAGGTATAATCAACTGGATTGTACAAGATTTATGTAGTTTTATACATCATTTAAGTCAAAATCATCGCTTTTTGAAGGTTTAAGGGTCTAAGTCGTGTTTTTCCAAAATTACAAAGTTTGGACCAATAAATAGTCAAATTAAATGCACAAATCAGTGATTAGAACCTAGTTGGACTAATGTATGTGATTTGCTAAGTTCAAAATGGTTAAAATCTTGAGTTTTGGTGTTGAGTAGGGCCGACGGTTCGAATCTGTTCCAGAAGTTCTCGAGTCTGTCAGTAAACTCGAGAAGGACACTAGATTCGAATCTGTCATCAAACTCGAAATAGGGACTCTTCGAATCTGTACATTTGAATTTGTCATTTTATTTGAATTATTTGAATTATTTGCATTTTTCAATTTAATTAAACTTGTGGAATTTCATTTGTGTTGGATTTTGTACTTACACAAGTTCAAAATAAAACAAATTTGAATTTAAGCAAGTTTATTGATTTTTTTTTATAATTCTAACAGTTTATCTATTGTGCAGCAATGGTTGTTCGTGCATTCGTGCCGAAGCATAATATGGTCATTCCCTATGATCATCATATCCCTGAGGCGCAGGGATTTCGTCAAATGATGGATTTTCTTGTTGAATCTAGGATTGCTTTTTCTTTATCTCACAATATTCAGATTGTAATTCCCTATGTTCGCCAATTCTATGATCATCTTCAGGTGGACTGCTCTGTCACTCCGACAGTGCTAAGAACAAGGATCGCAGGGAACCGTTAGTGTTTTCCGCCGATATGCTGCGTCAAGTGTTGCACCTCGGATCTCAGGAAGAGGAGGCTGGGCCTATTGACTTTCCACTAAGTATTAGGCAGGCAGCATTTCAGAGAATGGGTTACAGCCTAGATGTGACGAAGGCTTCTTATATGAAGAGCAGGCTTATTGGCCAATGGAGGTTTTTGGCTCACGTCTTTATGGTTTGCTTTGCAGGAAAGAAAGCCGGTTTTGACTATATAGTCTCGAAGATCCAGTTTGGGATGATCGCGTTAGTGTATAATCGGCCTTTCAGCTTTTCAGAAATGTTTTTCTCCGAATTCGTACATCAAATCACCGCTCCAGAGCAGCAACAGTTTTTGCTGTATCCTCGGTTCATAATGATGCTAATCAGACATTTCTTGCCAAATTTGCCTCAGCTGAATGAAATACAAAGTGTCGCGATGATGGATAAGAGAATCTTTGCTGATTGCTCCTCGCACAGAGGAAAGTTGGCGGTTCCAGTCGAGGGACCGTTGTTTGGAGCTATTTTGGATAGGAATTTTGAAGCCCCAGATACTGCCAACTGGGTAGGGGAAGTTGAAGTTCAACCGAGACAGCCACCGCAACAACAAAGACAACAACCGCGAGCACAGCCTCAAAGGAGAAGACAAAGACCTACTGCGAGTCAAACACAGGCATCAAGGCCTTCTTCAAGTCAACAGCCGGAGGTACAAGAAGCAGGGCCTTCGAATGTCCCAAGCGAAGCTGATCAGTTGTGCCAGACTCTGAATGAAATTTGGGAGGCAGGTCCTCATGCCAATGAAGATATAGCTGCAGCATTGGTGGGAGAATTGCTTGAGCCTCCAGAGGGAGAAGAAGATGTGCTAAGAGATGTGGATGAATATGAACCAGAACAAACTGGTAATGATGAGTCATCATCTGCCACCAAATCAGAAGAGATGGAGGAAATCGAAGTTGAAGCTCCAGAGTCAGAATCTACAGAACCTCATATTCAAATAGGAACTCATGGATCACGGTTAGTAGTTAATGAAGAAGCTTCAAGGAGGCGAGTAATAAAAGAGTCTGATGAATCAGATTTTGAAGAAGAGGAAGTTGCACCTTTAGTGACGAGGCAACGGGCCAAGCGTCATAGATTCATGCAAGGATCATCTTCATCATCAGCAGATCAACCAGAAATTCAGCAACCTCAAAACCCTCAAACTCAGGAACCTCAAACCACCTTTCCACCACCACCACCTCAAGATGAACCGTATATCCCATCGCCAATCATTCCAACGCCAATTCAGTCCATCCCATCAACCTCATCCACATATGCTGAAAATCAAAGATTTCTGCGCCTAAAGGATCGAGTTGACTTCCAAGAAATCCAAATCTTCGGACTAACAACGGCTATCAATGAAATTCAGAGTCATAATGCAAATCTTCATAACGAAAATGCCATTCTCAAAAAGATAGTAGAAAAGGTCCAGGAAGAGAATTTAGAGCTAAAGTCTTTTGTCGCTGATCAAGCAGCAGAGATAAGGTCGATGCGCTCCCTAATTGAGCATTAATGAAAAATTTACAGGCTCAGGGGGAGACGTCGTGCCGTGATCAAGAAGTACAGAGGCCGAGGGATGATGATGAAGAAGATAACCAAGGCAATGATCCCAGCTCTCAAAGACAGGATGAGCCAGTAGATTTTTCTGCTGCTCAGGCTGCTCAATCTCAGGGGGAGCCAAGTCAAGCAGGAGGAGAAGTAGGAGAAGCGAGTTCATCTAAGCCTACGGATTTTGAGATTAGTGAGATGATTGATGCTCTCATGGATCTTGATGACGATCCGCTGGATTTGGGTTTTGATTTTGAAGATGAAATGGAAGAGCTGGAAGAGGGTGAGTTTGTGCCTGAAGATATTGTTGACTGGAGATCAGATGATGAGGTATGTGCTGATGAGGACGATGAAGCTGATGAGATCGTCGTGCAGCAAAATCCTATCACTGATACATATATAATAGAAGGAAACGATGTTGTTAACATAGAAGTGGTGAATGCTGCTTTAAATGCTCAGTCATCAACAGAAGAACCTGCTAGAGAGTTAACAAATGAAGAGAAACGAAAGTTGTGGTTCAGGGCTGAACAGAAGGAGTTAGAGCTTAAAAAGAAAATGAGGGTGTCGGGTACTGGAAAGCTATCAGGAAACATATTAAGCTGGTTCTTTGATCGAGAACTGCAGCTATTCATAATCAAGAGGAAAGACGGGCTCCAGTACCTGAGGCGAACTCTGAAAGCATTCAATTCGCTGCCAAAGATTGAGATCAAGGTGTTAGCATGGAAAGATCTGATTAACATTGGCAATGATCCCTACGCAGATGTAATTGAAAGAATCATAAGGTAAGAGGGAAGATCAAGAAAGTTTGAACGCCTGAATCCAAGGGTAGGAAGAAGAGTAGAGGATCCTTCTCGTATTGATCCTCTAACTGGGCGACCTTGGATGAAAATTCAATACAAACCCGTAAGGTGTCTAAGAAAGGTGCCGCTCAAGCCTATGCAACAGAATGTCATGAAGAATCTGCATTGGTGGTATGTTGAGAGTGAGACTGGAGAAGCCGTGATGGAAGATTTTGAAGAAAAGGTTATTCTTAGAATCTATGATCCTCTTCATCTGGTAAACCTTTCTCGAGATGATCTTCAAATTTTGCATGCTTGTAAGATTTCTAGTGATGCTCATATGGATAGTGAGGCTAGGAAATATGAGAATGTAGGTAAAGTATGTGTTGAACAGGGCTTGTATGCTGGAAGTAGTTTGAATAAATAATAGACAAAGTTCTTGATCAAATGTGTGAATTATTAGAAGCTATCGTCAAGGGGGAGTCTGTTGGTACACCCTGTGTGACGATAGCAGTCTAAGTGATCCTACATTGTGGTTTAGCAAGTGTTTGTTATATATGTTTATGTATGGTTGATAGTTATTATTGTTTGTGTGTTTGAACTTGATGTAACGTATTACAAGAAGTTCAAACATAAAGATCAAAGATAAAATCAATCATAAGGTAAAAACATAAGTTTCAATACTAAGTTGAGTATGTGAAATAGTAGATTCGAATTAAATAAGGTTTGACATTCGAATCTGTGTCAAATTCGAATGTGGACCTAGATTCGAATGCAGGCAGATTCGAGAATGTCAATGAGGACAAACTCGAATGGGCCTTGGGCCGGATTCGAGTTTAGCCCATGACAGACTCGAATTAGCCTCTATAATTAGGGATAGACTCGATTAATTATCAGACTTTTTGCAGAATTCGAGAGTGATTAAGCAAAAGGCGATCTCGAGTTTATCATCAGTGTTAGTGCCGTTTCGGAGAGAATCAGTTCGTAAGATCGTTCGTGTGTCGTTCGTTCAGCTTCTGATAGTCTCCGTGTTTCTTGGTGAGAGTTGTTTCCGTCTACCCGTTAACGAGGATTCCGCACTCGTTGACGGTTCCGCGTCTAGATTGATCTCGTAGTGGTAGACCTTACAATATCGTATATAAAGATTAGGTATCAAGCACTTTTGCATTTAGATGTAGTATGACTATCTGCCTAAGAAATTTCAAACCCATAGACTTATCCTCTTACCTTATTAGATACCACTTATGCATTTATACTATTTGATACCGATGCCGATACGAGCTTTATATCCACTAAGTCTAGTAAGAAGATATATGTCATTCTTACACCATTAAGTGCCACTTATGTTATTGAGGTTGATGACAGTAAGACGCTTAAAACAAATAATATAATACGAGGATGCTCATTAGAATTGGTAGGTTGACTCTTTGAAATAGACTTGATGCCCGTCAAAATAGGGAGTTTTGACGTGGTCATAGGCATGGATTGACTATCGAAAAACCATGCGGAAATAGTGTGCAACAAGAAGACGGTTCACGTACCCTTAGCCGATAAGAAGGTCCTTACTGTCTAAGGAAAAGCAAGAAATAGCAAAGTATGTTGAAGCGTCTACGAAACGATTGTCATGTAATCCAAGTCCACATGACGGAGAAAGAGCCGAAGGAGAAGCGGCTCGAAGATATTCCTACTATTTTTTATTACCCAAAAGTTTCCAGTACACTTACATGGGCTCCCACCATCGAGCCATGTCAAATTCCTAATCGACCTAGAGTCAGGTACTGCACCAGTGGCTCGAGCACCATACCGATTAGCCCCATCAGTAATGTAGGAATTGTCCAACCAGCTGCAGGAGCTCTTAGATACAGGGCTTATCAAACTGAGTTCCTCACTTTGGGGAGCTCCAGTTTTGTTCGTAAAGAAGAAAGATGGAACCTTCAGATTGTGCATTGATTACCGGTAGCTAAATAGGCTAATCATAAAGAACCGGTATCAACTCCCAAGTATCGATGACTTGTTTGACCAACTCTAAGGATCAAGCTTCTATTCGAAGATCAACTTGAGGTCTGATTATCATCAGGTTAGAGTCTGCAAGGAAGATATTCCGAAGACAGCCTTCAGAGCCCGTTACGGTCATCATAAATTCCTATTAATGCCATTTGGATTAACCAATGCCCGAACAGTATTCAAGGACCTCATGAATCGGGTGTGCAAACCTTATTTAGACAAATTCGTGATTGTCCTCATGAATGACATCTTAATCTACTCACGAAACAAGAAGGAGCATGAGCAACGTTTAAGACTGATTCTGGAGTTATTGGAGAAAGAACAACTATATGCCAAGCTTTCTAAGTTTGACCTTTTGGCTAAGAGAGGTGAAATCTCTCGGTCACGTGATCAATAGTAACGGAATCAATGTCGACCCCGCAAAGATCGAGGCTATCAAGAATTGGTCAACTCCTAGAACCCCCATAGAGATACGTCAGTCTTTAAGACTTGCCGCTTATTATAGGCAATTATCAAAAATTTCTCAAAGATCACCGGATCTCTAACAAAACTGACCTGAAAAGACATTAAGTATGATTGGGGCAAGGATCGAGAGACATCATTTAAGTTATTAAAGCACAAACTGTGCAGCGCGCCTCTTTTGTCCATACCCGAGGGAAGCGAGAAATTTGTAGCTTACGGTAACACCTCACACAATGGGTTGGGTTGTGTGCTGATGTAGGAAGATAAGGTCATAGCTTATGGTTCACGACAACTTAAGGCTCACAAAGTGAATTACCTAATGCATGATTTAGAGCTAGGAGCAGTAGTCTTTGTCCTTAGGACTTGGATACATTAGTTGTAAGGTACGAAGTGTACTGTATTCACGGACCATAAGAGCTCCAACACATCTTGAACCAGAAAGAGTTGAATATGAGGTAGCATCGTTGGATGGAGCTATTAAGTGATTACAACTGTGAAATTAGTTATCACCCGGGGAAAGCTAATGTGGTTGCAAACGCTCAGAGCCGAAAGGAACGAGCTAAGCCGTTAAGAGTACGAGCCCTAGTTATAACCATTCAACCAAACCTTCCTTCCTTAGTTCATAATGCACAAGTAGAAGTTGTTAAGGAGCAAAATATGAAAAATGAAGCCCTGCACGGAATGGATAAATAGTTTGGGATAAGGGCTAATGAAAATCGATATTTCATGAATAAAGTCTAGTTACCCTGTTTTGGTGGAGTAGGAAAGCTGGTTATGGGTGAAGGACACAAATCAGGATATGTCATTCACCCCGGATCCAATAAAATGTATCATGACCTCAAGGAGCTATACTGGTGGCCTAACATCAAGGCTGACATTGCCACATATGTCAGCAAATTTTTTACATGCTCCAAAGTTAAGACAATACATCAGGAACCATCTGGGTTATTGCAGCAACCAGAGATTCCCCAATGGAAGTGGGAACGGATAACCACGGACTTCATAACAAAACTCCAGAGGAATTCCAGTGGGTACGATACCATTTGGGTAATAATCGACCGCCTAACAAAATCCGCGCATTTCTACCAATCGAGGAGACCAACAGGATGAATAAGCTAGCCCAAATATACCTCAAGGAAGTCGTCTCCAGACACCGAGTGCCTGTCTCAATCATTTCGGATAGGGATAGCAGATTTGCATATAGATTTTGGCAATCGTTACAGCAAGAGTTGGGTACAAAATTGGACATGAGTACCACATATCACCCTCAGACCAATGGTCAGAGTGAAAGAATGATCCAAACCCTTGAACATATGTTAAGAGCCTGTGTGATGGATTTTCGAAAGTGTTGGGATACTTATTTGCCTTAGTGGATTTATTGTACAACAACAGCTATCACACAAGTCTTAACGTTGCTCCATTTGAGGCACTGTATGGACAAAAGTGTTGATCACCCCTTTGTTGTGCCAAAGTCAGGGATAGTCAAGTCATTGGCCCAAAAATCATACTTGAGACCACCAAAAAGATAGTACAGATACAGAACCGACTAAAAGTTGCCCGCGATTGTCAAAAAAGTTATGCATATGTAAGGAGAAAATCCCTTGAGTTCCAATTGGGAGAAAGAGTACTGATGGAAGTCTCTCCATGGAAGGCCATCATAGGATTTGGGAAACGAGGGAAACTGAATCCTCGTTACATTGGACAATTCAAAGTCTTAAAGAGAATTGCACTAGTATCTTATCGTCTAGAGCTACCACCAGAGCTTCTTAGCGTGCACAATACCTTCCACGTATCGAATCTGAAGAAGTGTTTATTAGATGAAACACTTGTTACCCCCATGGAAGAGATTCAGCTAAATAATAAACTTCGCTTCATCGAAGATCCGGTAGAAATCATGGACCGTAAGGTCAAAGGATTTAAGCACAGTCGCATACCCATCGTTAACGTCAGATGGAATTTTAGACGTGGACCAAAATTCACTTGGGAATGCAAAGGCTAGTTTAAGCAAGATACCCTCACCTATTCTTAAGTAACAAGAACCCTGAGGAAACAAGATAAAATTTCGGGATGAAATTCCCTTAACATGGGGAGACTGTAACATCAAGCACTAAACCAGGTTAGCAACTATGACCTAATCAGTATTTATTAGCAAATTATAACCTAATCAGTGGTCATTAGCAATTAATCAAAGTGATTAACAAAGTTCATAAGGAAATTCATTTCAATTATAATCAATTTCATCGGTGCGATGAATCAGCAAATTAATTAATTCGATCGATTTGCGACATGATGGATTAATTCAACTAAGTACATAATTAAATTAAGAATAGTAACACTAATCCAGACATAGCTAGTACAATACTAGATTTTGACTTCAATTTTATAATCACACAACCCATCTAAATCAAATCCTTTCACCATCCTCCTTTCATTTCACCATCTTCTTTCATTTTATCCAACACTTCACTCCACCTCCACTTTGCAAGACTCAAACTTCCTCTATAAATAGAAAAACAATATTTCATTCATTCTCACACCTTTTCAAAAGCAAAAATCCTCTCATCTTTCTCTCTAAAAAACATCCATAGCCACACACACACACAACCAAAGTTGTTTTCTTTTTCTATTCTTCAAGAATTCAAGCTTTTCAAGAGTTTCTTTGGTGCAACTAGTTCAAGAACAACCTTCTACACATTTTCATACTTCTAATACATCAAAGTAAGTAAATACTAACTTATTACTTCTTATATTTATGTTAATATAAGTCTTGCATAATATATATAATCACCAACAACAACAAGTTCATAAAAACTCACGTTTATAAATCACTAGTTTTGTTTTATGTTTGTTTTCATCAAATGCGTTTATAAATATATACACATATTATGTAAGTATATATATTATGAAAAAAACTTATATAAATGTGTTTTATAGTCTTTTATGCATGTGGTTTTTGAATAAACAACAAAGATCACAAGTTGTTTCAAGGTTATGAAATCCGGATTTTCGGCAGAAATATTACGTCAACTTTGAAATATCATAACTAGTTCATCACTTAACGAAATGAGTTGATTCTTGTTTCAAAAGTTTGATCTATGTATTAACTAAATATCTGGAGGTTTCATAATTTAATAGGGAATTTAGAACCCCCAAATATTATTTGGGAATCCGAAAGTTTAACAGCTCAAAAATGGCCAACATAGGGTTTTTAACGAACCTTTTCCCTAACCTAAACACCTCAAAAAATGGCCTTTCTTATCTTGAAAAATTCTTTGTATATTGTAGTTTTATGACTATGAAAACCAAAGCCCAAATCGTTTTGGAGCTTAGTCAAAAACAACCTCAAAGTAGGCCGAGAAACCTTTACAAAGCTACAAAATTATATATCGAAAAACCTTTAAAAAGCTGCAAAATTATATATATATATATATATATATATATATATATATATATATATATATATATATATATATATATATATATATATATATATATAAACCTGACGTTTTAAGTGTGTTTATTTTTAAACTTGTTAAGTAGGATGATTTAAAACATAAAAACCTTTATACATACATATTATCATATATATATATATATATATATATATATATATATATATATATATATATATATATATATATATATATATATATATATATATATATATATATATATATATATATATATATATGGGAGTTATTAAGTCCCTCATATCATCTAGGACTCGATTAAACACCTCAAGTCTCATCTCAAGTCATCAACAAAATCTATGGTTTACGCTCGTTTTGCCATCAATTTACGGTGAGTTTTCAAAGCCCCTATTTTCACTATCTATTGGGGTGAAAATACATACACTATTTTCATATGGACATCAAAACTGTTTATTTCTTATATGTATTTCACATGTGTTATGTGGATCAATCAGCCCTCATATCATGAACCGTTAATTACATTTATTTGTAAGCGCGAATATATTATGGATTTTTTTATCAGGAGTCATGTCCCCCATTCGGGTTAGTCTTACCGGCTAATAGTGGAATGCATATATATTTAACACACGGTATTACAGTCGGGGATACTGCATAGGGCAAACTCATTTAATTAAGCTTCGGTTACATGATGGTTTATGTAATACATACATGGAATTTATGCTTTATAAATTCAACTCATCTGTTAATGTCCATACAATTGGTCTTTTCGCGTAAACCTATGAGCTCACCAACAATTTGTTGACGTAATTTAACATGTATTTTCAGGTATTTAAGACATGCACATTAATCAGAAGCATTCCAAGGCTTCCGTTCATTTTGGAGTGACATCATTTTCAAACCCGGAGATTTATTTGCACCATTCTTGATAATCTAATTAAGTAATTAAATCTCTGTAACTTGCGAACTACTCTTCATTTTATTCGGGCTATGTAAAACAATTAAATATTTTAAAGTTTTATCAATATATTTTTCCGAAAACGTCCATGTAGTGGTCGTTCGTTATGATTATGGTTACGCTTCCGCACTCATCATGCCTCGCTGCCAACCGGGGTAGCAGGGTGTGAGAATTCAGTTATTGGTTTATTGTAATTCTGTTATATATGTCGGTTGAGATGGGGATTAACAGTGGGGATCTGTATGTTTACAGGGATGAGAAGACAGCAGGCCGAGTTAGATTCGGGAGATCAGAGTTCTGTGAATCAGTCGGGTCAGACAGGTGAGTACTCGAGTTCTTTTCAAACCCGGGATTGTTTTACGAGTATTAGCTGCGTAGCTATTGTGAATATATGTGTTGTGTATGAGACAGGGACGTGAACCTCAGGTATAACTCTATTCTTTATTTTATGTGTACATTGTGCATGAGATGAGATTTATTTCAGGGGTCCATGATGAGTCCCATACGGATAGTGTTTCGCGATAAGAGATCGCGTGGGCTGACTGTTCCTAACAGTCCTTGGGGCGTATATATACGGCAGGGACTGCAGCCAGGTCGTGCCTGAGTCACAGGGTTTCGCTAATCACTGTTGCGTGCGTTATGTTAGCCGGGGAAGTGTAACCACATGAATTGTGCATTGTGTTCAGATCTGACACTTGTGTAGTTACACCTGATATGCATGTTGGGTAACAGGGACAGGGATTGTTGCATGCTATATGCTATGTGTTATCTGATTATTGTGCAGAGTCTAACCCTCGCGTACTCATGAGCTTTCCAGCTTACGTCTTCGAGTCTAGTGTGTTCAGGGAATCAAAAGGTATCTCAGCAGCAGCCGCCGAGATAGAATTGGGGATTGACTTGAAGACACGTATATGTTTCTGTGTAATGTATAGAACTGCATGTGATAGTTATTTTTGGAATTATGTATCAGCATGTGTATCTGATAGTCCAGAATCTTACATTAGTGTAATTATGGATCTGTACTAAACTGCGATTACGTTGTGAACCTTTTGTGTAAAGTTTTTGTTGGTACACCCTGTGTGACGATAGCAGTCTAAGTGCATTAGCATTTTGGTTCAGTGATATTGCAAGGTATTGACTATTATCTAGTGTTTGATATATGTGATTTTGTGTGTTTGATATTTATTGATTGTATGTTTGAACTTGATGTAATGTATTACAAGAAGTTCAAACATAAAGTTCAAAGATTAATTCAAACATAAGTTAAACATATAATCAAACAGAAGTTGACATGTGAAATTCGAATTTAGCATAGATTCGAATTTAACATAGTAGTCAAATTCGAATTTGTATTGAGTACAAACTCGAATGGGCCTTGGGCCTGGATTCGAGTTTGTCCATGACAAACTCGAATGGATCTGTATAATTAGGGATTAACTCGAATCATTAGTAGACTTTTGCAGAATTCGTGTGAGCAATTAGCAAAAGGCGATCTCGAGTTTTTCAGTATTGTTAGAGTGTTTTCGGAGAGAATCATCGCGTAGGTTCGTTCGTGAGTGATCGTTCAGCGCCGTGGTAGTCTCCGTGTTCTGTGTGAGTGTTATATCCGTCAAGCCGCTAACGAGGATTCCACACTCGTTGGTGTGTGTCGCGTCAGGATAGATCTGTAGTGTCAAGACCTTACAAGTGGTCAGAGCCTACGGGGTGTTCTTCGTGTTCATAAAGATACATCCTAGGTTTCTTGACGCTTTTGGACGGTTAATCTCACGGATTTTTGAGTGTTTCGAGCTTATCAAATTGGATTCCGGGAAATACTTTGTTGTAGTTCACGTTTTTGATCAAAATCAATATTTTTACTTGTAAAAATATTGATTTAATCTGAAAAACGCGAAAAACTCAAGGTATTAGCCGTTTTTCGAATTTGCGGCGCTCGAATTTGTTAAGGGGTAATTAGGGTTTTGCTCATTTTCGAGTTTGATCAAAATACGCTCCTTTCGAGTTTCCTAAAAGTGGTTTCGATTTTGGCCATTTCGAATTTACTTAGGATTTCGACTTTGCACTAAAGGCGAATAGGGGAGCTTCGATTTTAATTGGGATTCGAATTTGAGAAGGTTTCGAATATAGGTTACATTTCGACTTTGGAGACCTTCGACTTTGTCATACATATCGAATTTGATTGGATTTAAAAACTTAACTCGAATTTAATCCCAAATAGGTTTAAATTTAATTAGATTCGAATTTACCTAAATTTGAAAGAATTAATTTAAATTAATTTCGAATTAAATTAATTAAGTTTAAATCCAATTATCTTTGAAACAATGACAAGTCTACAACGGTTTTTAGAGATGGATCACGAGGTCGGAAAAGCAAATACTCCGCCAAAGTTGATGAAACTTGAAGATTATTACTGGTGGAAGGATCAGTTTTCCGACTTCACGCGCTTTAATGATATGCGCATGTGGATTTGTATCGACGAGGGATACATTCCACCTACAGCTGAGGTCGAGGGACGACAAAAGGTTGTTCCTTATTCTAAAATGAAGGATGATGACAAAAAGCTGTTTGAAGCAGAGAACCGTGCATACGCTATCATCAGAATGGCGTTACCTCAGGATATACTACACACTTTCCGTAATCAGAAGACAGCGAAAGAGCTATGGGAGGTATTGGAGAAACCGTGTGAGGGTAACCCGAGGGTTAGAAGGAAACGTATGGAGATGCTCAAGCAGCAGTTTGCGATCTTCAAAGCATTGAAGGATGAAAAGCTGAAGACAATATCACGCGTTTCTATCATCTGCTGACTGAGTTAGACAGCCATGATATTGAGTATAGTGACACTGAGAAGAATAATAAGCTTCTGGATGCTTTACCGGCCAAATGGGCGATGTATGTGGCCTTGATTAAGCATGATGAGGATAAATACTATACTCTGACTCTAGAGAATGTGGTGGGAACGCTAAGGGCGTATCATTTTGAGTTACTGAAGGCTGAAACGGATTATGAACAAGTTCAAAATCCAGCAATGTATTTTGGAAAATCCAAACCTTCAGTGGCAGTCGAAATGAAGACAGCTACAGCCTTCTTCTCGGGAGAAACATCATCACCGGCTGAGCCAGAGGACTCACAGAGTAGGGCTTTCTTAGGGTTTAGTAGACCAGAAGAACAGCAGCATCAGGCTACACCGGCATCTACATCTCAGGGATATTCTAAGATGCCTATGAGCGCAAAATCGGCTGAAGACCATCTGAATCTGTTGGCTTCATTCGTGGCCGCCTACGGCAATTGTGTTCAAGGTAAAATCAATGATCCCGCGCTATGAGATGAAGATTATGATCAGGTAGACCCTGACGATCTTGAAGAGATGGATCTACAATGGCAACTGGCCATGGTAACTCAGAGAGTTAAGAGGTTCATCAAACGGACGGGAAGAAATCTGAATATGAGTAGCAATAGGATTGGCTTCGATAAGTCCAAGGTGAAATGCTACAACTATCAAGGGTTAGGACACTTCGCTAGAGAGTGTCAGAGACAAAAGGTAGAAAATCACCAGGGACAGTATCAGAATCAGGGACCGTATCAGAACCAATCACAACAGCGATATCTTCCGAGTACTTCAACCACTCAAGCAAATATAGCTGGTCAGTTATCTAATGTCACATTAGACAGACAGCTAGACGGCACTTATGATTGGAGTACACATCCAGAAACGAACGCTAGAGCCTTTATGGCTGAAGTGACTGAGACTGGATGTGAAGGGGCAGAGCAACTCACAAGGGACAGCAGTAAGAATGAAAACAGTTCGATGTGGGTAGAGAAGTCAGATGATCAGACACTCCTGGAGTTTGCCGCTCAGATGGCCAACGTGGAATCAGATCATAACAAGGTAAGTCTGAACTTTTCTCTTTTTCATGAGTTGTGTGTTTTGTGTGCTACATCTAACGATAGGTTAAAACTAGTGCTAGAATCACATCAAACCATATCTGCTCAAAATGAAACGTTAAAATCTGATAATGCTAGCCTGATAGATATAAAGCAAGATCTTAGGGATAAGCTTAAGGCTGATGCACAAGATGTTATAGTTCTAAAGGACAAACTGAGCGAACAGTGTGTTAGGTTAGAACTCATGTATGAACATGTTGAGGCATTAACCAAGGAGCTGAAAAACAAAGACTAGAGCTAGCTGAGTCTAAGGTGAAGGTAGCTGAGGCAAATAGTATACTTGAAAAGTTCAGGAACTCAAGTCTTAACCTAGGGAAAATTTTAGATGCACAACGTCAATCTAAAAAGCCTATAGGTCTAGGATATCATGAGAGTCCTCCGCCTTTTAATGACAACTATGTACCTCAACCTCAGGAGAAAACTGAGAAATCAGTAGACTTAGAGGAAATACCGGAACCAGTGTCTGAACCTGTAAAGGAAAATACACCTAAGGTGGCTGATCCTAATGTCAAGATTAAGAAAGTTAAATTTGTGCCTTCCTCTAGTGATACACCTGTAGGAAAACACAAAACTGATTTTAATGATCAGGATGATGAACCAGTCACTATAGATGCACCAAACGAACCAGACACTAGTGAGACACCTAAGTCAAAGGGCACACACAAGAAATCTATTGACAAAATGTCTTGCTTTAGATGTCACGAAAGGGGACACGTTGCTCCTCACTGTCCGCATAGGAAAGTAGACAATACACCTAAGACAGGGAAGCTAGAACAAGGTAAGTCGTCTACAAGTGTTGCGAGCACTAGTAGTTCACAGAGTACCGAGAAAACTGTGCAAGCTACACCAAAAACGGCTGTGAAACAAATACCGATGAAAGGTGGACCAAAAGAAGTGATTATGACTAATTCACCAAATCGACTCATTAATCAATCTAGGTCTGGACAACAATATAGGAGATAACTAACCTATTTTTCTTTCATGTGCAGGAGATAACCACAGGTCTAAACAACATATGGTTCGTCGACAGTGGGTGCTCCAGGCACATGACAGGGGAAAGAAGTCTACTTACAGACTTCAAGGGAGGAAATCGGGGCTTTGTATCATTCGTTGGAAATAAAGGAGGAAAGTACTGGAGTGGTCACTAATGGGACGATCAAATTGGATCAAGTTTATCACGTTGATAAACTGGTCCATAATCTCATTAGTGTAACTTAAATCTGTGATAAAAACAATTCAGTGCTGTTCACTGATACTGAGGCGTTGGTGCTAAAACCGGGGTTCAAGATACCTGAAGAGTGGATACTGATGAGGGCTCCAAGGAAGAATGACTTGTGCATGCTCGACATGAAGAAGCCGGAATCTTCGATGGGACCAATTTGTTTGCTATCTAAAGCTTCAGAAACAAAGTCGGTTTTATGGCACAGACGCATGGCACACTTGCACCTGAGAAAGATGAATTACATTACGAAAAATTGATTGGTGCAAGGTGTTCCGATGAAGAGTTTTCAGTTCGAGGATATGTGTCTACCGTGCAAGAAAGGAAAACAACACAAGAAGGCACACAAGTCCAAGACTCAGAACTCCATCACTGCCACATTCGATTTGTTGCATATGGACCTTTTCGGACCAATCAACAAAAGGAGTATAGGTGGTAGTTGGTACTGTTTAGTTATTACTGACGATTACTCACGTTTTTATTGGGTTTTCTTTCTAGGTACAAAGGACGAGACGGCTTCCAAGCTCATCGGGTTTTTAGACAAAGTGGAGAATTCATATGGAACGAGGGTTAAACGACTTCGTAGTGATAACGGAACAGAGTTTAAAAACACAGTAATTGGTGTATATTGCCTATCAAAGGGCATAGTGCATCAATTTAGTGCACCTTATGAGCCACAGCAAAATGGGGTGGCCGAACGTAAAAACAGGACATTGATTGAGGCAGCAAGGACCATGTTATCGGATTCAAAGCTTCCTACCATGTTTTGGGGGGAGGCAGTGAATACCACATGCCATATTTTAAACCGGGTCCTTACTGTCAAATCTTTGAACAAAACCTATTATGAAGTTTTGAATAAACGGCCACCTAATTTAACTGGCTTCGAACCTTTTGGGGTACCATGTACTTTATTGCGAACAAAACATCAACCTAAGTTTGGTGAAAAGGCTGAAGAAGGATACTTCCTAGGTCATGTGTCGAATGCACCAAACAAACGAGTTTTTTTAACAAAACAAATGGTACAGTAGAGATTGTGTATAACATTGATGTTACAAGTTATACACATGAACCCCAAACAGATCCGGAATGGATATTTGATTATGACAAACTGTTCGAATCATTTAACATTCCTTTGAATGAAAATGTAGGTACTATCGAAAAAGACATGGCATCGTTGAATCTGAATGACGAGGGTCATAGCTTTCCGAGGACCACATTACAATCAACATCCGAGCCTACTTCAACTTAAGATGGATCTCCAGAAGTCACTGATTCTGAAGCACCTACAAATGAGAATCAGACTCAGACAACAACTTCCAACTCTGAGGAAACTGTCCACGAGGAAGAAAATGATGAATCTGAGGTCGTTCCCCCGTTAGGTGAAATAGGTTCAAATTTAGGAGAAAATCTTAGAGTTGACGAGATAGAAACATCTAGGATCAACAAGAATCACCCTATTGAGAGTATCATAGGAAGTCCTAGTGCTGGTGTGAGGACTAGGAGTAGTTTGAATAACAACACAGTGTTGTTGTCGATGATAAATGACTCCGAGGCCTTCCATACCTGCCTGTATTCTTGTTTCATCTCACAAGTAGAGCCGAAAAACGTGCAAATGGCACTCAAAGATAACTCTTGGGTTGAAGCGATGCAGGAAGAGCTTTCACAATTTAGGAAACTAGAAGTGTGGGAGTTAGTTCCATTACCTCGAGGGGAAATAGCAATAGGAACCAAATGGGTTTTTAAGTGCCAAAGAGACGATCGGGGTATAGTCACTCGCAACAAGGCAAGGTTAGTTGTAAAGGGTTTCAACCAAGAGGAGGGAATCGATTACAATGAGGTGTTTGCGCCAGTGGCAAGGCTGGAAGCAATTCGCTTGTTTCTGGCTTTTGCTTCCTTCAAGGGCTTTAAAGTTTATCAGCTAGACGTTAAGAGTGCTTTCCTTTATGGGAAAGTGAAGGAACTGGTGTATGTAGAACAGCCGCCCGGGTTTACAGATCCAAAATATCCAGACAGAGTATATCGATTAGATAAGGCTCTGTATGGATTGCATCAAGCACCAAGGGCGTGGTACGAGACTCTGTCCAACCATCTGTTAGAAAATGGGTTTGAAAGAGGAAGGATAGACAGTACGTTGTTCGTAAAGCGAAAGGGAGAACACTTCATCTTGGTACAAGTGTGCGTCGATGATATCATCTTTGGATCATCAGACGAGCAAATGTGCAAGGATTTTGAAAAGGTGATGAAGTCAAAATTCGAGATGAGTGCAATGGGTGAGTTGAATTTCTTTTTGGGTTTGCAAGTTGACCAAAAGAAAGAGGGGATGTTTATCCATCCGACGAAGTATGTCTACGACATATTAGAGCGCTTCGGGATGGAAGGGACAAAACTGACACCTCATTTCAGCACGCCAATTCAAGTGAATCACAATCTCGGACCGGGTACTGAAAGTGATACCGATGTGGATCCGACGTTATATCGGGCCATGATTGGGTCACTTATGTATTTAACTGCTTCAAGACCTGATATAATGTTTGCTGTTTGTATTTGTGCTAGGTTTCAAGCTAATCCGAAAGAAATGCACATGAAAGCTGTGAAGCGGATTCTACGATACCTCAAGTCGAAACCGAAGTTGGTACTTTGGTATCACGCGGAGGGCGATCTGGAATTGGAGGCGTTCATGGATTCAGACTACGGAGGATGCAGCTTGACGCGCAAGTCAACAACTGGAGGTTGTCAGTTCCTAGGAGGGAGACTCGTTTCCTGGCAATGCAAGAAACAGACTTCGGTAGCCGTGTCAACATGCGAGGCCAAATATGTTGCTGCTGGTAGTTGTTGTTCACAGGTTTTGTGGATACAACAACAATTGCGGGACTACGGTTTGGCTTATACTCAAACTCCTATTAGGATAGATTACCAATCTACCATTGCAATAACTAATAATCCAGTTAAGCATAATAAAACAAAGCACATAGACATAAGACATCATTTTATACGTGATTGTGCTGAAAAGAATTTAATAAAGTTGGTAAAAGTGGCAACGGATGATAATAATGCAGATTTATTTACCAAAGCTTTTGATAAAACACGTTTTGAGTATTTGATTCAACTGAATGGAATGCGTAACCCAGAGTGAATTGACTGTAGTTGAGTTTTTATTTCTTTTTATAGCAGTAGTTTTTCTTTCTTTTTATAGTAAGTATAGTAGCTTAGGATAGTTTCCTTTTATAGTAAGTTAATAGTTTCTTACTTTTATTTATGAAAAACAAAAGAAAAAAGAGAGAAAACCATAAAAAATTTAATAATAATAAAAATCGGAGACTGAATCAGAAGACATGGAAGAAATTGAGATGGAAAAAGAATCAGAAGATCCTTCTATTCACATAAGAACTTATGGATCGAGGATAGTTGTGATAAATGAAGAAGCTACAAGGAGAAGAGCTTCAAGGGAGTCAGAAGACTCAGATTTTGAGGAAGAAGAAGTAGTTCCGTTGGTGCCCAGGCAAAGGGCCAAAAGGCATCGGGTAATGCAGGGAGCTTCGTCGGCCTTTGCGTCTGAGCCAGAAATATCTCAACCACCACCCGTTCAAAAAACCATTCCACCTACACCACTACCTGTTCAGACATCCATCCCCTCGCCAATCAATCCAACTCCCATCCAATCAATACCATCCACATCATCCACCTTCATGGACAATCAAAGGAATTCTGAGCTGAGAAGCAAGGTCGACTTCCAACAAGTCCAAATCTTTCATCTGACCAAGGCTCTCGGCGAAATTCAAACGCATAATGCAAATATAGACAAAGAGAATGCTGAGTTGAAGAGATCAGTTGGAAAGATGGAGGAAGAAAATCTTGAGCTAAAATCCGTTGTGGTAGATCAAGCTGCTAAAATACGATCAATGAGGTCCCTTATCGAGCAATTGTTGAAAAATCTAAAGGCTCAGGGGGAGACCAGTTGTAGGGATAGTGAGGAGCCAAGAAGGGAAAATGATGACGATGGCGATGATCCCAATGCATCAAAAGAAAATGAGCCAGTAGATTTTCCTGCTGCTCTGTATGCTGAAGTTCAGGGGGAGCCCAATCAAGGTGGAACAGAAGGAGGAGAAGCAAGTTCCTCAAAGATCATAGATAGTGAAATGCATGAAATGATTGAAGCATTAATGGATATTGAGGAAGACCCACTTGATTTTGGTTTTGATTTTGAGGATGAAATGGAAGACCTGGAAGAGGGTCAGTTCGTGCCTGAAGAAATAGCTGACTGGAAATCAGATGATGAGGTTTATGTTGATGAGGATGATGAGGCGAATGAGATTATTGTTCAACAAAACCCTATCACAGATACATACGTGACAGAAGGAAATAGTGTGATTGACATAGAAGTAGTCAAAGCTGCTTAAAATGCTGAATCATCAATTGAAGAGCCTGCCATAGAGCTTACAAACGAAGAAAAAAGGAAGCTGTGGTTCAGGGCAGAGAAAAAGGAGTTAGAGCTGAAGAAAAAGATACGCGTGCCGGGTGCTGGAGAGTTATCGGGAAATATTTTAAGCTGGTTCTTTGATCGAGAACTGCAGCTATTCATTATCAAACGAAAGGATGGCCTCCAGTATCTCAGAAGAAGACTGAAAGCTTTCAATTCCTTGCCAAAAATTGAAATAAAAGCGTTAGCATGGAAGGAGCTCATCAATATCGGCGACGACCCTTATGCTGAAGTTATAGCTAAGATCATTAGAAAAGAAGGGAGGTCGAGGAAATTTGAGAGGCTCAATCCAAGGGTTGGTAAACGAGTGATGGACAATACTCGAATTGACCCTGTAACTGGTAGACCGTGGATGAAAATTCAATATAAACGAGTTAGATGTCTGAAGAAAGTACCTCTGAAGCCAATGCCACGGAACGTCTTGAAAAATCTCAATTGGTGGTACGTGGAAAGTGAAACAGGTTAAGCAGTGATGGAGGACTTTGAAGAAAAAGTGATTCTTAGAGTGTACAATCCGCTGCACCTAGTGAATCTTTCCAAGGATGACCTGCAAGTGCTTTACACTCATCAAATCTCAAGTGATGCACATATGGAAAATGAGGCTAGAAAGTATCAGAATGTAATTAAAGTATGTGTTGAGCAAGGATTGTATGCTGGCAGCAGTTTAAATAAACCAAGTACTTAAACAAAATGTAAATAGTTAGAAGCTATCGTCAAGGGGGAGTCTGTTGGTACACCCTGTGTGACGATAGCAGTCTAAGTGCATTAGCATTTTGGTTCAAGTAATATTGCAAGGTATTGACTATTATCCAGTGTTTGATATATGTGATTTTGTGTGTTTGATATTTATTGATTGTATGTTTGAACTTGATGTAATGTATTACAAGAAGTTCAAACATAAAGTTCAAAGATTAATTCAAACATAAGTTAAACATATAATCAAACAGAAGTTGACATATGAAATTCGAATTTAGCATAGATTCGAATTTAACATAGTAGTCAAATTCGAATTTGTCTTGAGGACAAACTCGAATGGGCCTTGGGCCTGGATTCGAGTTTGTCCATGACAAACTCGAATGGATCTGTATAATTAGGGATTAACTCGAATCATTAGTAGACTTTTACAGAATTCGTGTGAGCAATTAGCAAAAGGCGATCTCGAGTTTATCAGTATTGTTAGAGTGTTTTCAGAGAGAATCATCGCGTAGGTTCGTTCGTGAGTGATCGTTCAGCGCCGTGGTAGTCTCCGTGTTCTGTGTGAGTGTTATATCCGTCATGCCGCTAACGAGGATTCCGCACTCGTTGGTGTGTGTCGCGTCAGGATAGATCTGTAGTGTCAAGACCTTACAGTTTTAAATTATCGGTGATTCCCATTATCCATTGACACGTGTATTATGGATTGCCTGTGTTATTGCCACTTATGATATTGTGTTAACATGGCATTTCTGGGATCGGGAGGGGTGTTACATGATGGTACCAGAGCTTGCGATTTGAAGCCTGAGTATCGTTAGTGGATGCTTGACTTAAACCTTGTTTGGGTCCGTGGGAGATCATTTTTGCGACTTATATTAGTGGATTAACCAACCTAGCTTATTGTATGACGTTGGGTGCATTTGGTTATTGTATTTAACTATTTCGGTTTGTGCAGATCAATATGGCTGACCAGGGAGAGGGATCCGGCGCGGGTAAGCCGGTTGGTGACGAGTACATTCATAAGTCAGAGCTTATGGAGGTCTTGGAAGAGTTTTATGGATGTTGGGAAATAATCTAAGTATGTCAAGCTGTTAGTTAGTATTTCTCAAGCTGTTAGTAGTATTCTGTGTAATTACAAAGTTCGAGCTGCCAGTTCAATAAACTCGAGCTGCTAGTTCAAAAGTTCAAGCTGCCAGAGTCAAAGTTCAAGCTGCCCAACAGATAGATAAAAGAAAGTGCTAAAATTCAGGAAGTGATAAAGATTTCAAGATTTGAAGATCTTCCAAGCAAATCTACTACTAGAGAAATCACAGTTCGTCAAGGAAACAAATCAGAAGGCTATAAATAGAGATAGACTAGGTCTTTCTACTTGTAATCGTGGTGCTTAAGTTTTCATATTGTAATTGCTTTCTGATATATGTTTCTAAAGCCTCTAAGGTTGAAAAACCCTAAGAACAGTTTGTGTTCTTCGTCTAATCAAACAGATTAGAGGTGATTGTAATCAGAGTTTTGCCAATACAGAGGTTTCGATATTAATTATGTTTATTTTATTATCTGTTCTTTATTGTTCTGAAAGTTTTCTTAAAACAATTAAGTGTTAATCCGCAAACTTCTTAATTGGACATTGATCCAAAGCAAGGTTATTGGTTTAATGTTGGTACATCCCGTGTGACGATAGCAGTCTAAGTTGTCTTACATTGTGATTTTGCATATGTTTGGTATATATATATTATATATGATTGATGTTTATCAGTGTTTGTATGTTTGAACTTGATGTAACGTATTACAAGAAGTTCAAACATAAAACTCAAAGATAAAATCAATCATATGGTAATATTATAAGTTTCATCACTTAAGTGTTTAAGTGTATTGGTTAGATTCGAATATGTAAAGGAAGACATTCGAATCTGTGATAGATTCGAATGTATCCTTAGATTCGAATAGGTTAGATTCGAATCTGTCAGATGGACAGATTCGAATGAGGCCTTAGGCCAGATTCGAGGTTGGCCCACAACAGACTCGAATCAGGGTCTATAATTAGGGATAGACTCGAATGATTAGCAGACCTTTGGCAGAATTCGTGAGGAATTAAGCAATAGGCGATCTCGAGTTTATCAGCTAGGTGAGTCCCGTTTCGGAGAGAATTAGTACGTAGGATCGTTCGTGTGTCGTTCGTTCAGCGTCTAATAGTCTCCGTGTTTCCGTTGGTTGAGAGTTGTCCGTCTGACCGTCAACGAGGATTCCGCACTCGTTAACGGGTCCGCGTCTAGATAGATCTGTCAGTGGTAGACCTTACAAGTGGTATCAGAGCCTACGGAGTGTTCGTGGTGTTCTTCGTGTTCATCAGATACATTCTAGGTTTCTTGACGCTAGTTGGACGGTTTTTCTCTCAAAAACGTGTTTTTGAGCTTAGCAAATTCATATTCGGGAAACATTTTGTCGTTTTTCACGTTTTTGGTCGAAATCATTGTTTTTCATTTGAAAATTAGTGATTTAATCCGTAAAACGTCAAAAAAAACAAAGTGTTAGCCGTTTTTCGAGTTTGCGGCGCTCGAATCTATAGGGGTAATTAGGGTTTTACTTTATTTTCGAGTCTAACCAAAATACGCTCCTATCGAGTCAATTTCAGTCAGTTTCGAGTCTGTGGTGTGTCGAATCTGTTAATACATTCGAATTGGATCTCGAGTCTATATTGTTTCGAGTTTGTTTCGAGTGTGTTACTGTTTCGAGTCTGTGCTTCGATTCTGCTGAATTTCGATTCTGTTGTGCCTTCGATTCTAAGGGTCTTCGAGTCTAAGGGGTCCTTCGAATCTGTCTTGTCTTCGAATCTAAGGAATTGTTCGAATCTGACATAATTTCGAATCTAATTGAATTAAATTACTTAATCGAATTTAATCCCAAATAAATTGGAATCTAATTACATTCGAATCTATCTAGATTCGAAAGGGTTAATTCACATTAGTTTCGAATTAAATTAATTAAGTCTAAATTCAATTTGTTTCAGAAAAGATGTCAAACCTTCAGAAATTCCTTGAAATGGATCACGAAGTTGGGAAGGCCAATGCACCACCTAAGCTGATGAAAGTTGAGGATTACTACTGGTGGAAGGATAGATTTACGGATTTCGTACGATTCAACGATATGCGCATGTGGGTGTGCATTGATGAAGGGTACATTCCACCAGTATCTGAGGTAGAAGGCCGTCAAAAGGTCTTGTCATATCAAATGATGAAAGAAGATGACAAGAAGTTATTTGAAGCCGAAAACAAAGCTTTCTCCATTATCCGAATGGCGTTACCTCAAGATATCTTGCACACATTTCGGACTCAGAGGACGTCGAAAGAACTTTGGGAGTCTCTTCAGAAAAGGTGTGAGGGTAATCCACGGGTACGAAGAAAGCGTACAGAGCTGTTGACCCAACAGTTTGCAATTTTCAAGGCTCTTAAGGATGAACAGTTGGATGATATTATCACACGATTTTATCATCTGATAACAGAGCTTGAAAGTCATGGTATTGAGTATTCTGACACAGACAAGAACAACAAGCTTCTTGATGCCCTACCAGCCAAATGGGCTATGTATGTGGCAATGATTAAGCTGAATGAAGATAAATACTATGCTCAATCACTGGATGACATCGTGGGAACGTTGAGGGCATACCACTTCGAAATGATAAAGGCTGAGACTGATTATGAGCAAGTCCAAAATCCGGCGATGTATTTTGGAAAGACATCAAAATCATCAGTGACAGCTGATCAGAAGAGTGCTACAGCGTTTTTCACCGGAGAAACGTCATCACCACCAGAGTCCGAAGACTCTCTAAACCGCACGTTCTTAGGGTTAGGAAGATCGGAAGAACCGCAACCTCAAGTCCAACAGGCATCGACCAGTCAGAGCTATTCGAAGATGCCAATGAGCGCAAAGTCGGCGGAAGAACATCTGAATCTGCTTGCTTCGTTTGTAGCCGCATACGGAAATTGCGTTCAAGGGAAGATCAACGATCCGGCTCTTTGGGATGAAGACTACGATCAGGTCGACCCTGATGATCTTGAGGAGATGGATCTTAAATGGCAACTGGCCATGGTAACCCAGAGGGTTAAGAGATTCATAAAGAGAACTGGAAGGAATCTCCAGATGAATAACAAGGGGATAGGATTTGATAAGTCCAAGGTCAAATGCTACAACTGTCAGGGATTGGGACATTTCGCGAGGGAGTGTCAAAGACCGAAGGTAGAATCATACCAAGGACAGAGTCAGCACCAAGGACAGTACCAAAATCAGTCCCAACAGAGATATCTTCCGAGTTCTTCGTCTGGTCAAGCCAATCTAGCGGGTCTGATATCCAATGTCACTTCTGACAGACAGCTAGATGGTTCTTATGACTGGAGTTCACATCCGGAGTCCATTGCTAGAGCTTTCATGGCTGAAGTTACGGAAAATGGTTGTGAAGAGGATGAGCAGAACACACGGGACAGCAGTCCGATGTGGGTAGAGAAAGCGAATGATCAGACCGTGCTGGAGTTTGTTGCTCAGATGGCCAACGTGGAATCTGATAACTCTAAGGTTAGTCTTTCTAATTCTCTATTTCGTGAATTATGTGCTTTATGTGTTAATTCTAATGATAGGTTAAATCTAGTCTTAGACTCACATAAGACCATAGCTGCTCAAAATGAAAACTTAAAAATAGAAAATGCTAGCCTAAATGACATAAAACAAGATTTAAAAGATAAGCTTAAGGCTGATGCTCAAGATGTAATCGTTCTAAAAGACAAACTGAGTGAGCAGTGTGTTAGGATAGAACTTATGTATGAGCACGTAGAGGCCTTGACCAAAAGTCTGATAGACAAGGACATAGAGCTAGCCGAGACCAAGGTAAAGGTAGCAGAGGCAAATAGCAAGCTGGAAAAGTTTAGGAATTCGAGCCTAAACCTAGGGAAAGTCTTAGATGCCCAAAGACAGTCTAAGAAGCCTGTAGGTCTAGGTTTTCACGAAATTCCTCCACCTTTCAATGATAACTATGTGCCTCAGCCTCAGGAGAAAACTGACAAGACAGTAGTTTTAGAGGACCTACCTGAACCTACACCTGAGACTACAGTTGAAAATACACCTAAGGTGACTGACTCAACCGTCAAGGTCAAGAAAGTGAAATTTGTGTCTTCCTCCAGTGAAACACCTGCAGGAAAACAGAAGATTTCATGGGCTGACCAGGTCGAAGAGTCAGACACAATAGATGTACCAAAGGAAGTAGACACCAGTGAGACACCTAGATCTAAGGGACCAACCAAAAAGTCCATGGATAAGATGTCTTGCTTTAGATGTCACGAGAAAGGGCATGTTGCTTCTCACTGTCCAAATAGGAAAGCAGATGTTACCCCTAAGACAGTGAACCCAACACCTGTTAAGCCCTCACCAAGTGTGGCGAGCACTAGTAGTTCTCAGAGTACCGAGAAAACTGTGCAGGCCGCACCAAAACCTGTTGTGAAACAAACACCGGTTAAGGTTGGACCAAAAGAAGTGGTTAGGACAAATTCACCGAATCGTGTCATTAATCAATCTAGGTCAGCACCTCAACAAGTCTATAGGAGCACAACACCTAGTAGGTCACACACTCCAGTTAGGTCACATACTCCTGTTAGACAATATGTTCCGGTAAAGGCTCAGGGATCACAGTCTGAAATGCATTATAATAAGACTTATTCTAGAGCATCACAACAAATGCCTACTCAAAGGCAAAGAGTGAATCTAAATCACTCGGCACCACAACAGTATTCAGTTCAAAGGCCCAAGTCACCTGAAAGGCGAGATGGGTACTTGAAAGAGTTCAAGTATGTGGACGAGAATGGTATTACCAAGTCAGTCATGGCTTGGGTTCCCCGTGATAACTAACCTATTTTTCTTTCATGTGCAGGAGATAACTACCGGTCCAAACAACAAGTGGTTCGTCGACAGTGGTTGCTCCAGGCATATGACGGGGGAAAGAAGTCTTCTCACAGACTTCAAGGGGGGTAGTAGGGGATTTGTATCATTCGCTGGCAACAAAGGAGGAAATATCACTGGAACTGGAGAAGTCACTAATGGAACGATTACATTGGATCAAGTTTATCACGTTGATAAACTGGTTCATAATCTCATTAGTGTATCTCAAATCTGTGATAAGAAGAACTCAGTGTTGTTTACTGACACTGAGGCGTTAGTGCTCAAGCCGGGATTCAAGATACCTGAAGATTGGATATTGATGCGGGCTCCAAGGAAGAATGACTTGTACATGCTCGATATGAACAAGCCAGATAATTCGATGGGTCCGATCTGCTTACTATCAAAAGCTTCGGAGACGGAATCGGTTTTGTGGCACAGACGCATGGCTCACTTGCACCTAAGGAAAATGAATTACATAACGAAGAATGGTCTGGTGCAAGGTGTGCCTCTGAAGAGCTTTCAGCTTGAAGACAAGTGTCTACCGTGCATGAAGGGCAAGCAACATAAAAAGACACACAAGTCCAAGAAGCTGAACTCCATAACCTCGACATTCGATTTGTTGCATATGGACCTTTTTGGCCCTATCAACAAAAGGAGTATAGGAGGTAGTTGGTTTTGTTTAGTTATCACTGACGATTACTCACGGTTTTCTTGGGTTTTCTTTTTAGGTACGAAGGACGAGACGGCTACAAAGCTCATCGGGTTCTTAGACCAAGTGGAGAATTCCTACGGAACAAGGGTTAAAAATATACGTAGTGATAATGGGACTGAATTTTAAAACTCTGTAATTGGTGTATATTGCCTATCAAAGGGCATCGTGCATCAATTCAGTGCACCATATGAACCTCAACAGAATGGGGTGGCCGAACGTAAAAACAGAACATTGATTGAGGCTGCAAGGACTATGCTTTCGGATTCAAAGCTTCCTACCATGTTTTGGGGGAGGCAGTGAATACCGCGTGCCATATTTTAAATAGAGTCCTTACAGTCAAATCATTGAACAAAACATGTTATGAAATTTTGAATAAAAGGCCACCTAACTTAACTGGATTCGAACCGTTTGGAGTACCATGTACACTTTTAAGGACAAAACATCAACCGAAGTTTGGTGAAAAGGCTGACGAAGGATACTTCCTAGGTTATGTGCCAAACTCACCAAACAAACGGGTTTTTAACAAAACGAGTGGTACTGTGGAGATTGTGTATAATATTGAAGTCACAAGTTATACACATGAACCCCAAACTGGTCCGGAATGGATATTTGACTATGATAAGTTATTTGAGTCATTTAACATTCCTTTGGATGATACTGCAGGTACAATTGATAAAGACATGGCGACGTTGCACCTAAATGATGATGGCTATATTTTTCCAAGGACCACGTTCGAATCTACGTCCGAGCCTACTGCGACTGTAGATGGGTCTCCAGAAGTTGCTAATCCAGAAGAACCTAATACTGAGAATCAGATTCAAGCATCAAGTTCTGCCTCTGAGGAAAACGTCCGTGAGGAAGAGAATGTGGAAGCTGAGCCTGTTCCCCCTTTAGGTGAAATAGGATCCAACTTAGGAGATAATCTAAGGGTAGACGAAATAGAGACCTCTAGGATTAACAAGAACCATCCTATAGATAGCATCATAGGAAATCCTAACGAGGGTGTGAGGACTCGGAGTAGTGTAAATAACAACACTGTGTTGTTGTCGATGATAAACGACTCCGAGGCATATCATACATGTCTATATTCGTGTTTCATATCGCAAGTAGAGCCCAAAAATGTGCAAATGGCACTTAAGGACAACTCCTGGGTTGAAGCGATGCAGGAAGAACTGTCACAATTTAGGAAACTAGAAGTGTGGGAGTTAGTTCCGTTACCTCGAGGGGAGATTGCAATAGGAACCAAATGGGTTTTTAAGTGCAAGCGAGACGATCGGGGTATAGTCACGCGCAACAAGGCAAGATTAGTTGTAAAGGGTTTCAACCAAGAGGAGGGAATCGATTACAATGAAGTGTTTGCACCTGTAGCAAGGTTAGAAGCAATTAGGTTGTTTTTAGCTTTTGCCTCCTTCAAGGGATTTAAAGTATATCAACTGGACGTTAAGAGTGCTTTCTTGTATGGGAAAGTGAAGGAGTTGGTGTATGTAGAACAACCGCCCGGGTTTACAGATCCAAAATATCCTGATAGAGTATATCGATTAGATAAGGCTCTTTATGGATTACATCAGGCACCTAGGGCATGGTATGAGACTCTATCCAACCATCTTTTAGAAAATGGCTTTGAGAGGGGTAGGATAGATAGTACTCTATTTGTTAAGAGAAAGGGAGATCATTTTATCTTGGTACAAGTGTACGTAGATGATAGCATTTTTGGATCATCAGACGAACAGATGTGCAAAGATTTCGAGAAGGTGATGAAGTCGAAGTTCGAGATGAGTGCTATGGGGGAGTTGAATTTCTTTTTGGGGTTACAAGTTGACCAGAAGAAGGAAGGCATGTTTATCCATCAGACCAAGTATGTCTATGACATATTGGAACGGTTTGGGATGGAAGGAACAAAGTTGACTGCCCATTTCAGCACGCCGATTCAAGTGAATCACAATCTCGGGCCGGGTACTGATGGTGATACCGATGTGGATCCGACTTTATATCGGGCCATGATTGGGTCACTTATGTATTTAACTGCTTCAAGACCTGATATTATGTTTGCTGTTTGTATTTGTGCTAGGTTTCAAGCGAATCCGAAGGAGATGCATATGAAAGCTGTGAAGCGGATTCTACGATACCTCAAGTCGAAACCGAAGCTGGGACTTTGGTATCACGCGGAGGGAGATCTAGAGTTGGAGGCGTTCACAGATTCTGACTACGGAGGATGCAGTTTGACGCGCAAATCAACGACTGGAGGTTGTCAGTTCCTCGGAGGGAGACTGGTATCCTGGCAATGCAAGAAACAAACATCGGTAGCCGTGTCAACGTGCGAGGCCGAGTATGTAGCTGCTGGTAGTTGCTGTTCACAGGTTTTGTGGATACAACAACAATTGCGGGATTACGGTTTGGCTTATACTCAAACTCCAATTAGGATAGACAATCAATCAACAATTGCTATAACAAATAATCCAGTTAAACACAGTAAAACAAAGCACATAGACATAAGGCATCATTTTATTCGTGATTGTGCTGAAAAGAATTTAATCAAACTGGTAAAGGTGGCAACTGAAGATAATAATGCTGATTTATTTACCAAAGCGTTTGATAAGTCACGTTTTGAGTATTTAATTCAACTAAATGGAATGCGCAACCCAGAGTAAATTGACCTTAGTAGTATTTTATTTTCTTTTATAGTTGTTATATTTCTTTCTTTTTTACAGTAGGCTGCTAATTTAGGTAAGTTTCTAATTTAGGAAAGTTTCTATTATTAGTAAGTTTCTATTTTTAGTAAGTTATTAGGTTAGCTTAGTTTACAGCTTTTTGCTATGAAAAACAAAAGAAAAAAAAAGGAGAGAAAATTACAAAAATACAAAAAAAAGAGAATATCAGAAAAGGAGTTAAGTCTTAGATACATAGGTTCAAAGTGACGAAAATTAGCACCGTCGTTACAGACTCTAAGTGTTTAGGCTTTCACACATCATGCAACTAAATCCTAAGTGTTATACTTTATTTAGTTCGATGTGTTGGTAGGCATAATACATGTAGGGAATCACAAGGCTAATAAAATATTCTAGAAAAAGTCAAGCGTGTCACTAACCTAGATGTATGACCAATCGGTCTTAATTTTTATGTACAAGACATACAAACTTTAAGTCTAAATGAGGTATGCAAACTTTCTGGGGATGTATAGCAACATCAAATACATCTGAAAATGGAAAGAATAGAAATATCATGAAAAACTGAGAGTCGAAAACATGCAACTCTGTTGTACGTAAGTACAGACCTGTTGTCTCTGTTTAGATTCGGGTTAGCAGACATGTCGCTTTGTTGTACGTCAGTACAGACCTGTCACCGCTATCTGCTAACTTTAAAGTTAAACCTTAAGTCGAACTAAGACACTTTGTTGTATGAGAATACAGACCTGTGTCCGATGTTTGTCTTTTAAAGAAAGTTTGCAAATACCAACAAGTTAGAATTTTGTCTGTGTGCCTTGATCATAAAAGTATGTCTATGTCTGAGTCACGTAAGATAATTTCCTGATAAATAAAAAGGCCAAGGGATATTCCGAAGTGTAGAGTGTTTAACAGGGTAAGATACCAACAATCGGCTAAATGGGTATGTCACAACAAACAATCAAAGGAATCAAAAATTCCTAAGTGTGAAAGTTTAAGTACTGAAAGTAAGTATCGGACATCGCTATCTGATTGAACCTTTCTTAGACTATACTCATCAAAAATATGTTGTTTGGTATTTAGCGTAGCCTGTAAATTTATTTTTATAACTTAAGTCTAGATTAAATTTTTTAGTCAAAATTTTATTTTATTTTATTTTATTTTTACCTTAGCTTATTTTATTTTACTTTAGTTTAGTTTAATTTTTACTTAGGTAAAAGGTCAAAAATTACTGAGGGTGCATTCAAAGTTGAATAAAATATACAATGCGTGAAATATCTGAGCTTAGGGTAAAAGATTTGGCATAGATTATCTGGTTACACAATACCGTAGAAAATAGTTGGAAAAGTTGAAGTTATTTCAAAATTTTCCGAAATTTTTCTAAGTGTTGGAAATTTCGAATCTAAGACAGACTCGAATGTGAGATACTTCGAATCTGTCAGTAGACTCGAAATTACATAGACTCGAAGGTAGTTAGTATATAAAGGTCCACAGTGAAAGCATTTACTTCTCACTGTTCTCGAATCTGATTTCTCGAATCTGTTCTGGCGATCTCGAATCTAATCTCGAGTCTATCGTATTTCCACTAAACGACATTTCGTCGATTCTAAAGCTTTTGTGTTCGATTCTACCTTCAAATCTAGGTATAAGCAACATGATTGTACAAGATTTTGGTGGTTTAATACACAAATTTGGACTTAAACATCACATTTTGATATTTTATTGGTCAAAATAGGGTTTTTGCAAAATTACCAAGTTTGGACTAATAAAAGATCAAATTAAAAGCATGAATCTATAATTAGAACCTAGTTGAACTAATGTATGTGATTTGCTACGTTCAAAATGGTTAAAATTGTGGGTTTTTGTTGAAATAAAGGCCGACGGGACTTCGAATCTGATAATGGACATTCGAGTCTGATCATGGGTTTCTCGAATCTATCAATAGATTCGAGATGACCATATATTCGAATCTGTCCATCAGACTCGAATAGGGTATACTCGAATCTGTCCATTAGACTCGAAAAGAGAAACTTCGAATCTGTACTTAATTTAATTTGTTTAATTTAAATTTTATTAAACTTGTGGAAATTTAATTGTGTTAGATTTTGTAAAGTACAAAATAAAGCAAATTTAAATTTAAACAAGTTAATTGATTTTTAATGACTCTAACATTTTAACTTACTGTGCAGATATGGCAGCTCGTGCTTTCGTCCCTAAGCACAATATGGTTCTTAATCCAGATAATCATATCCCTGAGGCGCAGGGTTTTCGTGAAGTGTTGGACTTCTTAGCTGAATCCAGAATTAGCTACGCTTTGTTTCAGAACATTCCGATTGTAATCTCATATGTGCGGCAGTTCTATGATCACTTACAAGTTGACTGCTCTGTCACTCCGACAGTGCTGAGAACAAGGATCGCAGGGCAACTGTTGGTATTCTCTGCCGATATGCTGCGTCAAGTGTTGCAGCTAGGATCTGAGGAAGAGGAGTCTGGGCCTATTGACTTTCCACTAAGTATTAGGCAAGCGGCTTTTCAACGAATGGGTTACAGTCTAGATGTAACAAAGTCGTCTTACATGAAGAGTGGCCTGATTGGGCAATGGAGATTCTTGGTGCATGTCTTCATGGTCTGTTTTGCACCGAAGAAAGCTGGATTTGATTACATTGTATCAAAAATCCAATCAGCAATGATCGCGATGGTGTACAATAAGAAGTTTAGTTTCTCGCAGCTGATTTTCTCAGAATTTATTCATCAAATCACGGCTCCTGAGAGAGAAAGGTTCCTTTTGTATCCGAGGTTCGTGATGATGTTGATACGCCACTTTTTGCCAAGTCTGCCACAATCAAATGATTCTTTGAGCGTGAATGTAATGGAGAAACGCATATTCGCTGATTGTTCCTCACACCGAGGAAGATTGGCTGTTCCTACTGCTCGTCCGTTGTTTGGAGCTATCTTAGACAGGAACTTTGTGGCACCTGATAATGCCAACTGGGCATGTGAAATAGAAGTTCAACAGCAACAGCAACAGCAACAGCAACAGCAACCGCATCAGCAACCGCATCAGACTCGTGTTCGTCCCCGTGATCCAAGGCGAAGACAAAGAGATACTGCAAGTCAGTCTCAGGTGTCTAGGCCTTCTTCGAGTCAGCAACCAGAAATGCAGGAAGCCGGGCCGTCATCTGTCCCAAATGAAGCTGATCAATTGTGCCAAACATTAAATGAAATTTGGGAGGCGGGTCCACATGCAAATGAAGATATAGCGGCTGCGTTAGTGGGAGAATTGCTTGAGCCTCCAGAGGGAGAAGAAGATGTCTTCAGAGATGTTGACGAATATGAGCCTGAGCAGACTGCCAATGATGAGTCATCATCTGCTACAGAATCAGAAGAGATGGAGGAGACTGAAGTTGAAGCTCCAGAATCTGTTCAAATTGGAACTTACGGTTCACGCTTGATCATCAATGAAGGTGGTTCGCGAAGGCGAGAGGCCAGGGAATCTGAAGATTCGGATTTTGAAGAAGAAGATGATGCTCCACTACTGACGAGGCAAAGGGCCAAACGTCATCGGTTCATGCAAGGGTCTTCCTCGGCATCCGCCAGTCAGTCAGAAGTTCCACACACCCACCCTCAAACCACAGCTCCACCATCACCTCCACCTCAGCAACATGAACCTTACATTCCCCATCCATTCAACCCTGCTCCCATTCAGTCCATCCCTTCTACATCAGACGCCTATACCGAAAATCAACAAATCATGCAACTCAAAAGCCGTGTCGACTTTCAGAACATTCAAATCATATCTCTCACAAAAGCAGTCGGTGAACTCCAACAGCATAACTCTAATCTTGATAAGGAGAATGCCGAACTGAGAACGATTGTTGAAAATGTTAGAGACGAGAACACGGAAATTAAATCATTTGTTGCTGATCAATCGTCTGAGATTCGAGCAATGCGGTCCCTCCTAGAGCAACTTATGAAAAATCTTCAAACTCAGGGGGAGACGAGTTGTAAAGATCAGGAAGTTCAGCGAGAAGATGATGATGATGAAGGCAATGATCCGAGTGCAAATAAAGAGAGTGAGTCTGTAGATTTTCCTGCAGCTCAAGTTACTCAAATTCAGGGGGAGCCTAGTCAAGGAGAAGGACACAGGGGTGAAGCTAGTTCGTCTAAGGAGCCTACAGACTTTGAAATCAGTGAGATGATTGACGCGCTCATGGATCTTGATGATGATCCACTGGATGTAGGCTTTGATAACGAAGATGAAGAGCTTGAAGAAGGGGAGATTGCGCCAGAGGAGATAGTCGACTGGCGATCAGATGATGAAGTACTTGCTGATGAGGATGATGAAGCTGATGAGATAATTGTGCAGCAGAATCCTATCACAGATACTTATATGATTGATGGACATAACATTGTCGATGCAGATATAGTGAATGTTGCTTTAAATCCTCAGCCATCGACAGAGGAACCTGCAAGAGAGCTAACCAATGAAGAAAAACGAAAGCTATGGTTCAGGGCTGAAGAGAAGGAAGCTGCAATTAAAAGGACAATGAGAGTGCCAGGTACGGGGAAGCTGTCTGAGCGAATTTTAAGCTGGTTCTTTGACAGAGAACTGCAGCTATTCATAATAAAGAGAAAAGACGGGCTTCAGTACATGAGGCGAACCTTAAAGGCGTTCAACTCCCTGCCAAAGATTGAAATTGCAGATTTAGCATGGAAAGATCTGATAATATTGGCAATGATCCCTATGCGGACGTTATCGCAAGAATAATAAGAAAGGAGGGAAGATCGAGGAAATTTGAGCGCCTGAGTCCAAGAGTTGGGAAAAGAGTTGAGGATCCATCACGTATCGACCCTCTAACTGGTAGACCTTGGATGAGGATTCATTATAAGCCAGCCAGGTGTCTTAGGAAGGTACCTCTCAAGCCAATGCCACAAAACATTATGAAGAATCTGAAGTGGTGGTATGCTGACACAGAAACTGGGGAAGCGGTTATGGAAGACTTAGAAGAAAAGGTTATTCTTAGAGTCTATGACCCGCTTCACCTGGTGAACTTATCTAAAGAAGACCTGCAGATCTTGTATAACTGTAAGATTTCCAGTGACGCACATATGGATGCTGAAGCGAGTAAATATGAAAATGTAGTCAAGGTATGTGTAGAAAAAGGTCTGTATGCTGGTAGTATTTTGAATCAATAATAAACCATGTTCTTAAATCAATTGTGTGAATTATTAGAAGCTATCGTCAAGGGGGAGTCTGTTGGTACATCCCGTGTGACGATAGCAGTCTAAGTTGTCTTACATTGTGATTTTGCATATGTTTGGTATATATATATTATATATGATTGATGTTTATCAGTGTTTGTATGTTTGAACTTGATGTAACGTATTACAAGAAGTTCAAACATAAAACTCAAAGATAAAATCAATCATAAGGTAATATTATAAGTTTCATCACTTAAGTGTTTAAGTGTATTGGTTAGATTCGAATATGTAAAGGAAGACATTCGAATCTGTGATAGATTCGAATGTATCCTTAGATTCGAATAGGTTAGATTCGAATCTGTCAGATGGACAGATTCGAATGAGGCCTTAGGCCAGATTCGAGGTTGGCCCACAACAGACTCGAATCAGGGTCTATAATTAGGGATAGACTCGAATGATTAGCTGACCTTTGGCAGAATTCGTGAGGAATTAAGCAATAGGCGATCTCGAGTTTATCAGCTAGGTGAGTCCCGTTTCGGAGAGAATTAGTACGTAGGATCGTTCGTGTGTCGTTCGTTCAGCGTCTAATAGTCTCCGTGTTTCCGTTGGTTGAGAGTTGTCCGTCTAACCGTCAACGAGGATTCCGCACTCGTTAACGGGTCCGCGTCTAGATAGATTCATCAGTGGTAGACCTTACAGGATCATTGAGCTCTCCTCTTTCATAGAAGTCTCTGAGCTGATCCCAGACGGCTGCTCTCCATTTGCTAGACTGCCTAAATGAAACTGCAAGTCTGAAGGCGACAAGTTGTCTCAGATCAACTTTGTACAGCTCTGAGGCTCTTTGGAAGCACTTCTTCTGAGTTAGGGGATCTACAAAAAATGCCCCCAGCTCAGGTTCTTCAATAATCTTGCCATCCTCAAACTCTATTCCTTTAGGCAGACTATGATCAACTCCTTTTATTTCAATGGCATAGTCGCCCTGTTCAATCAGTGTAAGGAGTAGCTCCATCTCTGTATCCTTCCTTGTTCTCCTGGCCTTTATTTTTGGATGTGTCACAAAGACACCTTCACTAACTTCCTTAGATATCAGGCCAAGATCCTTTACTCTTTCCATCAACTTCTTGACATATGTCCTGATTTCTTTAGCAGTTTCAGACTTTGATTCACTCAGGGCAACTGCCAGCTCAATCCACTCCCTGTATCCCATCTGTGCTACATCAGTGTGGTCATAAGTTTCCAATTCTGGGCCTGTTGCACCCATCCTTGTTATTTTAAGCTTCCACTGACTGCCTTTCCTTGATACAGGGACAGCTTTGACAATTGCTTCCTTGGCTAGCCTTCTTTCAGCAACATCATGAAACTTTTTCCTAGCCAAGTTGTCAAAGTGGTATTGAGCTCTTGCATGGGGTACTGTTGATTTGGTCACAGAGACCTGAGTACCTTTCTCTACTTCCTTCTCTTTCTCCCCTGCTGATTGTCTAGCAGCTTCTATTATTTTCTTTTGCACCTCTAAGGTAGACATTTTAATTTTCTTTGCTTCTTGGAGTGCAAAAGATTTAGCAGCTTTGGCAGATTCTTCTTCCTTTCTCATGACTTCCAAGGCTTGAAGTTGTTCTTCTCTAAACTGAAAATATTTGTGCATAGGAAGACCCATCTCTTTGGCCCTGGCCTTGTGGAATCTGATTTCAGCTGCTTTCTGCTGTATGGGATCATCAGCTGCCTTTTCTTTTCCTTTAGCTGCTGCTGTAGTGACAGCAGCCTCAGGAATTTCCTCTTCTTCTTCTTCTTCAGTTTTAATTAAATGCCTTCTTTTACTGCTAAGCCTGTCCTCAGGAATGACTTCCTCCCCCTTAGACTGAGCAGGGTTTGGAGAGACAGCCTGAGTAGGCAGAGCAGCTTGAGAGGCACCTTCAGCTGTACCTGTTTCAAAGACATCTGCTGGCTGACCAGTGTGAGTTGCAGACACTGGTATCTCCTTAGGAGAAGAAGTTTTCTCCCCCTTAGACTTAGTCTTCGAGGCAGATGACTTCTCCCCCTTTGAAGGAGATGAAGCAGCGACTTCAACACCTGGTCTGCCTGAAGACACAAAGTCAGCAGGCTTGCCAGCAGGTTTAGCAGAAGGTTTAGGACCAACAAGGCTAGTCACTAAGTAAGCCAAGTTATCCTTCACCTCTATAAGCTGGGAAAGACAGGTCTGAAGAGAAGAGGAGTGGGAATCAGCAAGGGATGTGAGCTTAACAATATTTTCCCTGTCAGACGCTGTGAACAGCAGAGTTTGCAGCTGTGCAAGATGAAGTTCTAGAGAATCTTGCACATCAACAAGATCTGATGACACAGAGTTTGATAGGGAGCCAATTAGAGTTTGTAAGCTAGCCAGAGTGGCTGGAAGAGTAGAGTTGCAAGAAGTGATGACAGCTGTTGGGAGATGGCTGTCATTGAGGACACAGAGTCCTGCTGTATGGAAAGAATAGAGGAGAGGGAGGTGGATACATTTTGCAGCTGAGCAGTGAGTGCTAACAGCTGTGGAGAGGGATCAGGTTGTGGAGTGGTAGGGAAAGAGGCCTTGAACGAATCAAAGAACCCCTGAAGCTGTGCAGACACAGAGTCTGATATGATGGAGGGTAGAGAGTTCATGGTGTTTTTCAAAGAACCAACTTTGTTGGTCAGCAAAGAAAGCTGATCCTTCAAAGGAAGGTCTTTGGGAGATGGAGGTGTATGGGTAGACTGTTTTGAGTGGGTAGATGGAGAAGATGATGAGGAGGATAGTGTTTGAGGATGTGATGGAGAGGGAAGTGAAACTTTGGACAGAAGCTCCATAGTCTGGGCAAAAGTAAGATGACCCAGCTTGGAGGGGTCAAATGGTCCTTTAGCAGCGGCTGTAGCTGCATCATCAGGAGAAGGGGTTGATGTTTAGGGCCTTTCAGATGCTGCTTGTGTTGCAACATCCTCATGAAGACCAGTGGAGGTTCCCTCTGCAGTGCCTTGGTTTAAAGGCACCTCATCATTGGGAGATGGGATATGCATTTCAACATCAGCAGTGGTGAAACCTGCTGATGGAATTTGCATGGAGGGAGCAGCCTCACCAGAGGGATGGTGTGATCCCTGAGGTTCATCAGCTTGGGATGTTGGTCCCTCAGCAGCTGTTTGGTGTAAAACAGCTGTATCATGGGGAGCAGAAGTTTGAGGCTGAGCTGCTGATTGGTCTATATCAGCAGCGTGGGCACCTCGTGCAGACTCAGGGTGTGAGGAGATTTTAGTGGGGGACAGTGTGGACACAGTTTGGAGTGGAGAGGACTCCTGTCTTTCAATATCCTCAGCCTGTTGGGAGGCTGGGATAGTTGATGTGGGTATCTCCGTTTGTACAACTGGTTCCTGTTGGGAGGAACCAGAGGGTCTAGGCTGATTCTGGGTAGACTCTGATTGGAGTGAAGCAGGCTCCAAATGAGCTGAACCTGCTCCCAAAATAGGAGAGGCAGCTGGGGTTTCTTTTTTTTCAACTGAACCCTATTGAGAGGGAACAGAGGAGGTGGTTGGTTTTGCTGATTTCTTTTTGGAGATGGATTTTCTGTGATAGAGGATGGATGGAGTGGGTGATTGGGGAGAGGAAATGAGAGGTTCAGACTGGACAGGTTTTGAGACTGGGTCAGAAACAGGTGGGTTGGCCTGTTCCATAGTCTCAGATGCCACAGAGGCACCAGCCACAGAGGCTTGAGGTTCAACAAATAAAACAGGGTGAGGAGTCTGCTCTCCCTCAGCCACAGAGGCTAAAGGTACAGACTCAGGCTGAGCTGATTTGGCCTTCTTTTTCACAGGCCCAGCTTCAGCAGTTGCCAGGGTCCGCTTGACAAGTTTGGACCTGGCTTTGGATTTTATGGCGGGAGCAGCAGCTTCTGGATCCACCCTCACATCAGAGGGTCCTTCCACCAAACCTAACAACCTCCTCATTGGTGTGGCTAGAGGAGGCTCATTTTGAAGTACAGGAGTATGAAAAATTTTATTCCCTATGACAGGGAATGCAGCAGACTTAAGTAATGGCTGAGAATTGTATAGTTGCTCACCACAAACATGACTGAAAATGAGGCTCAGAAACCTGGGATAACGGACAGCAGCTGGTCTTGGCTCTTGCTGCACCAGGTTTTTCGAGTTCGAAAAGATCCACTTAGCCATGTAAGGAGTAGTCCCATCCACTAGCTGTAGGACTATTGGAACTTCATCTCTACTGAGTTGGTCAAATGAACCAACTTTGCTGCTAAAGCTCATCATCACTGAAGCAAATAGAAAGCTGTAGGTAGGAGACAAATCCTTCCTGTACAATGTTGCTCCAATTTTGGGTTCTGCTACACCACAGAAGCGTAGTAGATTTCCCATTTGCTCGTTCTCAGGCTGGGGCAGATCATATGACTCAGCAACAGGCAGATGAAGAACCTCCCTCAGAAGATCAACAATTATCTCAATGGTTTGAGTCCCATTAAGAATAGTTCCTTTGATGACCTTAGTGTTGGGATTGTAGGAACAGGTGTACCAGAACATACACCATCTCCTGGTACAGGACACCAGGAGTTGCAGTCATGGCATAGTTCAACGGATGAACTTGCAGAAACTCCACCATTTGATCGTAGCCTTTTCCCACATAGTTTTTGGGAATAGTGAGGTTTGCTACGTAGTTTGTGGGTTTGATGGTCAGCATTGTGGTGACTGATGAGTGTTTGACAACATCATCACCAACGAACACTGGGAGAAAGGGATTAGGGTTATGAGCCATTTGGGAAGTTTTGAAGTGTGAAGAAGCAAAAGACACTTAGTCGATTTTTAGGGTTCTTGAGGATTTTTGGAAATGATGAAGAAAATGAAACAGTAGTTTGGTATTTATAGGATTTGAATGTGAGTGTGTATGAGAGAGAAGATTTTGGGCGGTTTGATTTAAAAAAGTTGTTAACGGAAAACGGAACGGTTGTCCATGTCAGACCGTTTGTCAGACCACTTGATTTCTGTTTAATCACTTACACACGTAATCCACATTATCCGCAGTAATTAAGTTAAATAAAACATTAATTAAGTAACTTAATCTTGAAGAAAGGTAATTAAAATTTTTGGTCTAAGCTTTTGGTCAACCCTGTGATGACCAAAGCCATCACAAGCTGTTTAATCTTCAAGCTGTTCATTTTTCAAGCTGTTCCTCCAGCCTGCTCTCTTTTGTAAGAGCAGGTTGTGTTCAACAGGTGAACAGGTTACAAAAAGCTTGTAAGACAGTGTGAAGAAATGAACAGGTTGAGGATTGAACCATCAGAGCAGGCTGGACGAATAAACTGATTTTGTTCAGCCTGTTGTATGTTCAAGCTGTTCAAGTTTTTCAGACAAATGACTAAGTACAGAACATGTATAACTTGTTCTGTCTAAGCTGTTCTGAGAAACTTGAGCAGTGTGAAACATACAGCTTTTTAGACCTTTGAGAAACACTTAGTCACTCTTGTTTAACATGCCCAGCTTGCTGACAAGGTAATTAAACCTTGTTTCATCCAGAGGTTTGGTGAAAATGTCTGCAAGCTGTTCATTTGTGGAAATAAAACTTACCTCCACATTACCTTTGGAATGTGATCCCTGATGAAGTGATGTCTGACTTCAATATGCTTTGTTCTGTAATGAAATACTGGATTGTTGGAGATGGCTATGGCACTTGTATTGTCACACAGAATAGGAGTTTTCCTATACACAAGGCCATAACCTTCAAGCTGATGCTGCATCCACAGAATCTGCCCACAGCAGCTTCCAGCAGCAATGTACTCAGCTTCAGAATAGAAGTGGACACTGAGTTCTGCTTCTTGCTACTCCAACTGATCAACTTTCAACCAAGGAGTTGACATCCTCCTGTTGTGCTTTTCCTGTCTAGCCTGCAGCCTGCAAAATCAGAATCTGAATAACCTGTTAGTTCAAGGCTTGAGTCTTTGGGATACCAAAGACCCAAACCTGGTGTACCCTTCAGGTATCTGAAGATTCTTTTAACAGCAGCTAGATGAGATTCCTTTGGATCAGCTTGGAACCTAGCACACAGACAGGTGGCAAACATAATATCAGGTCTACTAGCAGTTAAGTATAGCAAGCTCCCAATCATGCCTCTGTAAGCTGTTACTGAAACAGCTTTGCCACTGGCATCAGCATCCAATTTTACATTGGTTGCCATTGGGGTTTTAATAGGAGAACTTTGATCAAATTTGAACTTTTTCAATAGATCTAAAGTGTACTTTCTTTGATTATAAAAATTCCAGTTGAGGTTTGTTTAACCTGTAATCCTAAAAAGAAAGTTAGTTCTCCATCATACTCATTCATACTTAGATTTCATTGAGTAGTGAAAAATTCTTGCATAACTGCTCATTAGTAGAACCAAATATTATGTCATCCACATAAATTTGAACAAGCATAATGTCAGACTTCACCTTCTTTATAAACAGTGTGGTATCCACTTTACCAATGGAGTACCCATTGCTCATAAGGAAATCAGTAAGAGTGTCATACCAGGCTCTAGGGGCTTGTTTGAGACCATAGAGAGCTTTGTCCAACTTATAGACAAAACCTGGATGTTGTTTTATTTTCAAAACCTGGAGGCTGCTTGACATAAACTTCTTCTTGCAGCTTCCCATTTAGAAATGCACTCTTCACATCCATTTGAAATACCTTAATGCTCTTATGAGCAGCGTAGGCTAGATACAAACGAATTGCTTCTAGCCTGGCCACAGGAGCAAATGTTTCATCATAGTCAATTCCTTCCTCCTGTCTGTAGCCCTGAGCAACCAGTCTTGCCTTATTTCTAATGACATGACCTTGCTCATCCATCTTGTTCCTGAAAACCCATTTTGTGCCAATTATAGTTTTACCTTTAGGAGCAGGGACCAGCTTCCATACCTTGTTTCTCTCAAACTGAATGAGCTCTTCCTGCATGGCAGTGATCCAATTGGCATCTTTTAGTGCTTCATCAACCTTCTTTGGCTCCATCAGTGAAACAAAACTAGAGAACATACAAAAATTCCCTAAGCTGTCCCACCGTGTTTGTATCCCTTTGTTGATGTCACCAATTATTTGATCATTGGGGTGACACCTGATCCACTTAGGATCATTTTTCAACGATGATTCACCTGAGTTGTTAACATCTTCAGCAGGTCCTGTTGAACAGCTCTCAAGATTTTCAGACACACTGTTGTCTTGAGCCTGTTCATTTGTTGAACATGTCTGACCACTGTTGAACATATCAGCAGAGGAACTGGGAAAATCAGCATTGATAGGTTCTGGACATGCAGTTGTAATTAAGTCAGTACATTTATTCACACAGGATGTATTGACATAATCATCATCATGTCCATCATGGTTAACAGGTTCCACACATGGTGTAGTGGAAGCTTTTGAGTCCTCTTCATTGTTTGAATGCATCAGATCATCAAAGTTGAGTTCTCCTGAAACTGATTCAGGAACAGCTTTGGTGGAAGCATTCTTGGACTCTTCAAAGGTGACATTGATAGATTCATCTATCACCTTTCTTTTGTTGTTGTATACTCTGTAGGCTTTAGAGATAGCAGAGTAGCCAACAAACACACCTTCATCAGCTTTAGGTTCAAACTTTGACAGCTGGTCCCTTTGATTCAGAATGAAACAGGGACATCCAAACACATGGAAATAACTGACATTTGGCTTCCTCCCTTTGAGCAGCTCATAGGGAGTCTTGTTGAATCTTTTCACCACTAAGGATCTGTTTTGGGTGAAGCAGGCAGTGTTAACAACTTCAGCCCAAAATGATGAAGGTTAACCTGATGCACACAGCATGGTTCTGGCAGCTTCAATGAGAGTTCGGTTTCTCCTTTCAGCAACTCCATTTTGTTGAGGAGTTCTTACAGCTGAAAAGTTTTGAGTGATTCCTTTCTCTTCACAGAAGTCTTCAAGAGTACTGTTTCTGAACTCAGTACCATGATCACTTCTAAGCTGCTTTCCTTGGGCAGAGTTCAGCATTTCCATCTTTTTGACAAATCCAATAATCTCTCTAGCAGCCTCTCCTTTGCTCTTTAGAAAGATCACCCATGTGTACCTGGAGAACTCATCAACCATTACTAGAGTGTATTTCTCCTCTAGATTGGACATTAACAGGATCGCCAAACAAGTCCATATGGATTAAAAAGAGTGGAGTATCAATAGAGAAATTATGTTTGGATTTAAAAGATGTTTTTCTCTGCTTGCCTTTCTCACAAGCTGTGCATAATCTATCCTTAGCAAAAGTCATAGAAGGCAAACCTGTCACCAACTCTTTCATACAGAGTTTGTTGATGTTCTTGAAGTTCAGATGTGACAGTCTTCTGTGCCATAGCCAGTTTAGATCATCATTTGTTCTTGTAAGAAAACAGGTTTCAGTTGTGGGGTCAGCAGAATGCATATCCACAACATATACACCTTTCTTTCGTTGAGCACATAGCACAACTTTGCCTTGGGGATCCAATATGTAACCCAGGTGCTCATCAAAGTTAACCTTGTAGCCAGCATCACACAGTTGGCTTATGCTGACAAGGTTATGTTTTAGCCCAATCACATAAGCTACTCTTTTGAACACTGCAGCACCAGCTTTAAGAGTTCCATATCCCTCAGTGGATCCCTGTACATTGTCACCAAAGGTGACTTTTGGCCCTTTTTCAGGCCTGAGTTCACTCAGCAACTCTTTACAACCTGTCATGTACCCTGAGCAGCCACTGTCCTAGTACCAAATCTGGGAAGGTTGTTTTTCCTGCAGAGTGATAAGAGAATTATTAGTCATTTTTAGGGGAACTCATCACAGTGATGAGTTCTTCTACTTCATCAACATTTGTTGATGGACTTGAAATATCCACACTAATATTCCCTATTTGAATGGTATCAGTTTGAATACCACTTTCAGTGATTCTGACATTTCCAACACTGCTTGTGACAGCTGTGATGGAAACAACAGAGTCAACAGGCCTCATGTCCTCAGATTCAGGACAATCCTTGGCCAGATGTGTCTTCTTCCCACATTTGTAACATTTTCTCTTTTTAGGGTTTTTGGAAGAAGATCTTTCAGAAACACATTCTGAGTTATTTTTGTTGATTCTTTTTGTTGAATCAACAGCTTGAGTGGATAGTTCAATAGCCACAACTTTGGCTGCCTCTTCTTTCCTCTTTTTAGGAGGACAGATGTCAAAGACAGGGAGCTTGATTGGCTTTTGAGCTTCCACAGGTTTGAGAAACTTATTCCCAATTATCTCAGTTTGAGCAATGGCTTTGCCTTTGCCCCTACTGGATTGTGATTTATGCTGCCTATCAGCATACTCACTGTGTCTGGTTTTGAAAAGCTTATTCTTATTTAAAACCAGTTTACCACTATGATTTGAAAACTTATTTGAAATCACAGCAGTTTTGTTTTCAACATGAGACTTACCCTTGTTAAAAACAGGCTGCTTACCTTTTGAAAACTTGTTTTCAAAGTGTTTAGCATCAAAAGGATTAACATGCTTTTTACCATCAGCTTTGGACTCAGAACCTGTTTTGTCAACAGGTTTAGTATCCACAACTTCAGTTTGGACATGTTTTCTTTTCTTTTGCTTGTGTGAACCAGCAGTGCACTTAGCAGGCTGACTTGATAGAGAACAAATTCCAACATCAGCTTTTGAGCTAAGTTCACACAAGTTGTCAGTGTTTTGAGGCCTGACAAACCTATTTGTTGAGATTAGTTTACCATTCACATTTTGAATGAATGTGTTTGGAAGTTCACCAAGAGTGGATAAATCTTCTTT
>JAANYP010000230.1:8553-22613 GCA_020465985.1 Centrapalus pauciflorus
AAGAGAAACACATACACTCTTGCATGAGATAGAATTGGATGATCTGTATGACAGTTAAGGAGTGTTTGAGACTGAGTTTGATGCTAAAAAGACATCCTTTTCTTATAATCACAATAACGCTCTTCTGTCTTCTGAAAAACTCTAATAACTGTGATTTTTTTCAATGGGTGTTGGTGAATAGTTGATGGCAACTCTGCTGCAACTCACATGTGAGGCTTTTTGATTGCAATGATGGATTATTTGCATCTAAATGTGTGAAGACTTGGATACACACATTCAATCCAGGATGACTTGAAGAGATTGGATTAAAGTGTGCAAACTATGCCCAATGTGACCCATAGAGGACAACAAGATTTCTCAAAGAACTGGAAGGTCCAACTTTCCGGTCCCAACCAGAAGGCAAACCAGCTTTTGATAAATCAAAAGTGGGAATGCCTATAAATGTCATAAGCTTTGTCACTTTTGCCAGAGAATGTAGATCTCAAGGTCAAAAGCCTCATGACTTCACCAGCCCATTCAAACATCATCATCAACAGCACTTGTCTCTCAAGAAGACAATGTGTTTGACTGGAGTGATCAGACAGAGGAAGAATTTCAAAATCAAGCTCTAATGGCAGAAACATCAAATGTCTCCTCCACTGAACTACCATCTGAGGTAAATTCTAAACTCTGCTCTCAATCATGCAAAAATATGGTTAAAAAGTACAGAGATCATAATGAGAGCATGTGCAAAACTTTAGCTAAGATAGAAGAAAGGAGATATGAATACATGCAAGCCATAGAAGATCTGGAAAAACAGATCAATGATTATAAGGATAATGAGATTCAAATGGGCTATGATAGAACCTATCATGAGTGGGAGAAAAAGGAACTAAATAAGAAAATAGAATCTCTGAATAAAAAGGTAGAAGAGACTGAACAAAAGGTGTTAGAGGCTAATAAGAAACTAGAATCTGTTAACATAGATCTAGGAAACTTTAAGTTAGCAAATCAAAAGCTGGAACACCTAATGGAAGTCCAATTTAAAGATAGAGTAAAATCTCAGGTTAATCCCAAAGAAGGAATAGGATACAGAGCTACTCCACCTCCATACAACAACAAGTACATTCATCCAATGAGTGAGGTTGCTGATAGACTTGTCAATGAACCACTAGATGAGTCTATGACCATTGTAGATCCTATCCTTGATGACAGTCTTAAATCAAAGGAAGATAAGATTCAAAATAAAGACTGTGACACAATGAGTGCACCCATAGAGATCCAAGCTCCCAGTAAGAAAGGGAAAGAGAAGATGAGTGTATGCAATGCTACTCCACAAGTTCCTGTACATTCTTACTGTAACATTGCATCTTCATCAAAAGGAAATAAAAAGGGTAAAACTGTTTCTGTCTGCACATGCCAAAAGCATGGTGTTCAAATGTTTCCAAAACAACAGCAGGTAAGAGGAAACCAGAGAAACAAGAACCAGAAATTGGCAGAAAAGTCTGGTTCTCCAATTCAAACTGTCAAAAGATGTTTTCAATGTGGAAGGAAGAATCACTTAGCCAAGGATTGTTTTTATAAACCAGCTGTTGCAAAACAGACTGTGCATCACACAAAATCAAATCCTATTCAGGCAAAGCACTCAAAAGGGAAACCTTCCACATCAGTTCCAAAGAAAACAGTTGATCACAGGTTTTCAAAAGTTAATAAAAAATAGTCCACACATCAAAAACAAGTTTTGGCAAAGCCTAAATCAAGTTCTAAACAAATATGGTGTGTCAAGGACAAATCTGATGCTCAAACTGCTAATGCAAAAGATCAGACTGCTAAGTCAAAATCTGATGATGTTAGTGCAAAAACTGAAGCTGTTAGCACTACAAACACAGCTCAAGCCGCTGAGCATCAATCTGGAACTGCTAGTGAATCATCTGAGACTGTCAGAAGAAAAGATGATCAAAATAGTTGGATACCTCATATTATCACTAAATACTCTCCAAAGACCCCATCAGTAGATCTCACTAAATATAAGAAGTCAAAAACAGTATTTAGTTATGTCAATGTACAAGGCCAACCCAAAACCAATTTGGTTTGGGTTTACTCCACTACTGACTAAGCTGTTATTTGTGCAGGGCAACCACAGGTCTCCTCAGAGAACAAGATGGCATTTGGACAGTGGATGCTCTAGGCACATGACAGGCAATTCTGAATGCTTGTCAAATTTCAAAGGTTTTGATGGAGGTTTTGTTGCATTTGGAGGCAACTCAAAAGGAGGTAAGGTTATAGGTAAAGGTACTGTTAATGCAGGCAACATGACATTCCATGATGTTCTGTATGTTGAACAGCTTAAGTACAATTTATTGAGTGTCTCTCAAATCTGTGACAAACAAAACATTGTTCTGTTCACAGATTCTGAGTGCATTGTTCTTTCAAAGGATTTCAAAATTCTTGAAAATCTTGTTTTACTTAGAACACCAAGAAAGGACAATGTTTACTGCCTGGACACAGCTCTCTTGACTAAATCAAATACTTTAAGCTGTTTAATATCCAAAGCATCATCAAATGAGTCTGCTCTTTGGCATAGAAGGATGTGTCACATGAACTTCAAGTCCATGAATGCTTTAGTTAAAAAGAATCTGGTAAGAGGATTACCACAAAAGGAGTTCATTTGTGATGATCATTGTGTAGCATGTCTTAAAGGTAAGCAACACAAAACTTCTCATAAGGCCAAAGAAGTAAATTCAATCTCATCTGTTCTTCAGTTGTTACATATGGATCTATTTGGTCCAACATCTATTTTGAGTTTGAATAAAAGGGCATACTGTTTAGTCATTGTTGATGATTTCACCAGATTTACTTGGGTTTACTTTCTTAGGTCCAAAGATGAAACTGCTGAGCTAGTTAAGTCTTTTATCCTTAAGATAGAAAACCAATCCAATTCCAAAGTTAAGGTGATAAGATCAGACAATGGAACTGAATTTAAAAATCAAATTCTAAACAGTTTCTGTGAGTCCAAAGGCATTGCTAGACAATATAGTGCACCAAGAACACCACAGCAAAATGGTGTAGCTGAAAGAAAGAATAGAACATTAATTGAGGCTGCTAGAACAATGCTAGCTGATTCAAATCTGCCAATGACTTTCTGGGCAGAAGCTGTTAATACAGCCTGTTATGTTCTAAATAGGGTTCAAGTTGTCCAATCTCAAGGAAAAACTCCCTATGAGTTATTCCATAACAGAAGTCCCCTAATAGCTTTCTTCAAGCCTTTTGGATGCCCATGTACTATTCTTCACACTAAGACTCACTTAGGGAAGTTTGAGAGTAAGGCTGAAGAAGGATTCTTTGTAGGATACTCAATTCAAAGCAAAGCCTATAGAATATACAACAGTGTGTCTAAAACAATTGAGGAAAGTGCCAATGTTGAATTTAATGAAAATACTGCTAATATCAAAGGCACTGGTCCTGATTGGTTGTTTGATTTAGATTCACTAACAAATTCTCTGAGCTTTGTTGAGTATACTGCAGAAGCTGATGCATACAGGGTTGAAGATGCTAACACAAACTCTCATGCTGCCAATACAATTTCTCATGCTGTTGGCACAAAGTTTCAGACTGCTGCAGATTCAACAAGTTGGGATGATTTCACCACTCTACCACTTCTGTCATGTGATCCTCCAGGGGTCCTGAATGCTCCACTTAATGCAAATCCAGACACTAACGTGCCATTCCCAAGTCCTGACAGCACAGCTCCATCACAAAAGGAAACAGTCCCAGTTTCTAGGCTAGCAGTCCCAACAGCTTCTCATGATGTTAGCCTAGAAACTCAAGCTGTTCCCGAAACTGAACCACTCACTGGTTCTGATGGAGATGATACAAACCTTGGAACTTCTTTTCAAACAGAGAGAGAGCCCACACTAAGAGTTCACAAGTATCACCCTCTCAATCAAATACTGGGTGATCCAAGCACTCCTGTTCAAACAAGGAAAATGGTTCACAATGAGACTGCTGCTGCTGAACAATCAGTTCCTGAATTCAGTCTAGCTGCTTTTGAACATGCCTGTTTCATGTCTCAACTAGAACCTAAAAAGGCATCAGAAGCATTAAAAGATTCATCTTGGATTGAGGCAATGCAAGAAGAGCTTCTACAGTTCAAGATCCAGAATGTATGGACTCTGGTAGATCTTCCTAAAGGTAAGAGAGCAATAGGCACAAGATGGGTGTTCAGAAACAAGAAAGATGAGAGAGGGATAGTCATCAAGAACAAAGCAAGGCTAGTAGCACAAGGGTACACTCAAGAAGAAGGCATAGATTATGATGATGTCTTTGCTCCAGTAGCAAGAATTGAAGCCATCAGACTATTTCTAGCCTATGCAAGCTTCAAAGGATTTAAAGTGTATCAAATGGATGTCAAGTCTGCTTTTCTGTATGGGACAATTGAAGAGGAGGTATATGTGTGTCAACCTCCTGGATTTGAAGACTACAAGTATCCAGACAAGGTGTACAAGCTAGACAAGGCTCTTTATGGTCTCCATCAAGCCCCCAGAGCATGGTATGACACTCTATCATCATACCTTTTACAGAATGGATTCAAGAGAGGCACTCTGGACAAAACACTTTTCACTAAGTCCATCAAAGCTGAGATTCTACTTGTCCAAATCTATGTTGATGACATCATCTTTGGCTCAACAAATGATTGTCTGTGCAAAGAATTTGAGACCCTAATGCACAAAAAGTTTCAAATGAGTTCAATGGGAGAACTCACATTCTTTCTAGGGCTGCAGGTTAAACAGAAGCCTACTGGTCTATTCATAAGTCAATCAAAGTATGTCAAAGACATACTAGAAAAGTTTGGCTATCAAGACACAAAGGTTGCAAGCACTCCAATGGATCCTCATAAACAGCTCCATACAGACAAAGATGGCATAGATGTGGACATTCATCTATACAGATCCCTTATAGGATCTCTCATGTATCTAACATCTTCTAGACCTGATATAATGTTTGCTGTCTGTGTGTGTGCTAGGTTTCAATGCTCTCCAAAGGATTCTCACTTGGTTGCTGTTAAGAGAATCTTTAGATACCTTAAAGGCCAACCACATTTAGGCCTATGGTATCCTAAAGACTCTCCTTTTGAACTAACTGCTTATTCTGACAGTGACTATGGTGGTTGCAACATTGACAGAAAATCCACAACTGGTGGATGTCAATACTTAGGAGCAAGATTGGTCTCTTGGCAATGCAAAAAGCAAACAACTGTGTCCACATCATCCACTGAAGCAGAATATGTAGCAGCTGCAAGCTGCTGCTCCCAGGTAATGTGGATTCAAAATCAACTAAGAGACTATGGTATGAATTTCTTATCCACTCCTATTTATATTGACAACTCAAGTGCAATCAGCATTGTGCAAAACCCAGTGAAATTCCCAAAAACCAAGCATATAGAAATCAGATTTCACTTCATCAGAGATTGTAATGAAAAGAAGTTAATCCAAGTTACCAAAATACATACAGATGATCAGTTAGCTGATCTATTTACAAAACCTTTTGATGTAGGAAGGTTCACTTTCCTAGTATCAAATATTGGCATGGTAAACATGGATTAATTGGTTTTCATTATTATCTACTCAGTATGCTTATTTAAGGGGGAGACACTGTTTCATTGAAAAGATGCATAAGTTTTAAACTAACGGCATGAGTATTTTCTCATGCAGCTAGTTCATTTTCTCATGCTGTTCGTTGTTTTCACTTGATCTGTCAAAGTGTGCAGGGTATTTGGGTAATTTTTCAAATGTGTGCGCGGGACCCAACCTTTTCGAAACCTTTAAAGGTCCCGGTTTCGTTCAGTTGTAACTACCAATTACATATTCTTCTTCCACGGCCTTCTGCTTTCTCTCTGAACGAATCACACATTCTTCTTTCAAACCCTAAAACCATCGTTTGTTCATCCATGGAGTTCGTAAAAGAACACAACTGCCTCCCATACACTCTGAAACATGCTGAACTCCAACCATTCCATACAATGATGGATTTCCTCAGGCACTCCCATATTCATCATGCACTATCCATAAACCCTACTATATACATCTCCCATATAGAACAGTTTTGGAACCATGCAGCTATTCAAACCATCAATGGAGTGCCTACCCTCATATCCAAGATTGATGGAACTATCATCAATATCACTGAGGAATCCATCAGACATCACTTGCATCTTCAAGATGCCTCAGGTATATCCGACCTATCCCTTCAAGCTTTACATTTTGGTCTTCAAAATATTGGTTATAGGGGTCCTGCTGATTCTTTTACTTTTCTTAAGGCACACTTTTCTCCTAAATGGAAATACCTTGTGCATATTATTCAGCAATGTTTAAGCCCCAAAAGAACTGGTTGGTCTGAGTTTTCTTCAAATATTGCCACTGCCTTAGTGTGCTTTTCTACTGGCCAACAGTTCAATTTTTCTAACATGATTTTTCAGGGGATGTTAAGGCATCATTCCATAAAGACTGGGAAATTTTTGATGTATCCTAGGTTTTTGGCAGAACTTATTGCACACACCTGCACAACTCCACATTTACATAAATGGATACATGTTTCCCATAGGCACTCATTGTCTTCAATCAAAAGGCTGTTAAAGCCAAGTGCCAATTTTGTAAGTATAGATGCTCCATTGCCCTCTGCAATGATGAACATCATTCCAGGAAACAGAGGAGAGGGTCCTGAGCAGACACAGCCCAACATTCCTGCTTCACCCCCAGGACCCCAACCCACTCCTCATGATACAAATATTCTATCTGATCCTTTTGTACAGCCAAAACGCCCACTAAGATACTTATATAAAAGGAAAAGGGGACCAGGAGCTCCTTCCTCCTCCTCCCCTAGACAAGAGCCATATATCCCTGTGCAGGAGGATACTTCTGCACAGAATATCCAAAGGGAACCAGTTGAGGAAACTCCCATCCTCTCTCAGGAGGTGAACATCTCTTCAGAGATGGTTCATATGGGTTCTGTGGCTGGCACTACTGATGTCTCTGCACAAGAGGCACAGGACAGGGCCAACATAGCTAAGACCACGCCCATGGCAACAGCAAGTGTGCAAACACAAGCTGGAAGTCCCCAGAACCAAGAAAAGAGGGGCCCAGAAGTTTCTACTTCTGGTCTTAATGTCAGTGATAGATCACAAGCACCTCAGGTGCTTTCTGATCTTGAGACAAGTCTGCAACTCATGCTCTTGACGGATCCTAAGCTGAAACCTGTTGTAGCCATTTTGGAATATCAAATGTCCATCATTGCTGCACAGGGAGCTCAAATTTTTGCTCTCAGGCAGGCAGAGGCTGCTCAAAATAAGCGTATGGATTATCTACACAGAGGCTTCACTCTCTGTGGAAATAAAATTGTGAAATTAGAGCAGATGATTCAAACCCAAGGGGCAAAGGTTGTGGGTCCTTCTGACCAAACCAATGCTTCCAAAAAGGGGGAGAATCAGGAGGTTCCCAAATCAGTCCAAGCAGCTCCAACAACAACAGTCCAAGCAGCACCAACAGTTCAAGTTTCTAGGCTAGCAGTCCCAGCAGCTTCTCACGCTGTTAACCTAGAAACTCAAGCTGCTTCTTCAAAAGCTACTAGAGTTGTGATCAGGGAAGGCATTCAAGCTCCATCAAGTACAGTCCAAGCTACATCATCTGCTGCAAAAGACAAGGGCAAGGGCATTCTCATTGAGTCTCCAAAGCATAAATTTTCCTCCAAAGAAGCCCAAATTGCCTTTGATGCTGAAGTTGCCAAAAGAATAGCAGAAGAACAGGACAAAGAATTGGATCAGAAAGCCCAAACCCCAATGGATGATGATGAGACCTTAGGTGACTACCTAAAGGGGTTTGTGGTTAAACAAGGAGCAATGAAGAGAAAAATGCCAACAGGGCATTCCAAAGCTGAGCACAGAAGATTTTTGATAAATTTTGCATTTGCAGCTGGTATCCCAAAGAAAATGGCTCAGTCCATGTCAACTGAAAGGCTGCAAGAGATTCATGACAAGGAGATGGACAAAAGAAAGAGAACAAAAGTCTCTCCAGAAGCTCAACCATCCCAAGAAGTCCAACCATCAACTCAATCAGTCCAAACTGAAGCTGCTGCCAGTGCATCTGATCGCACTGATCAAGCAGTTGTTTCTATTCCTTCATCTGTTAAGAGAGTGCTCTTTGAGCAACAATTGCAAAAGGCAATGGAAATAGAGAAGCTGATTGATCAGCATGACTTTACAAAGCCTGTGATTAATTACTGGTATGCCAAGTCACTGGATGACCGTGACTTGAGAATTAAGTTTGTAATAAGAAGAGAGTCTGGTCCTGAAGAAGAGTATGATACTTTTTGGCAAATAGTTCAAAAGTTGACCAGAGATGAGCTGATAACGATGCACAACATTGGGTCTGTATCACAAGTTAGATCTTCTCTACCACAAGTGAAACAAGTCATCAGAGATCTGATGACCAGAGATGAGCTAAGCTCAGAAACACGTTTTTGAGAGCAAAACCGTCCAACTAGCGTCAAGAAACCTAGAATGTATCTGATGAACACGAAGAACACCAAGAACACTCCGTAGGCTCTGATACCACTTGTAAGGTCTACGACTGCAAGATCTATCTAGACGCGGATCCGTGAACGAGTGCGGAATCCTCGTTGACGGTTAGACGGACAACTCTCAACCAACGGAACACGGAGACTATTAGACGCTGAACGAACGACGCACGAACGATCCTACGTACTAATTCTCTCCGAAGCGGCACTCACCTAGCTGATAAACTCGAGATCGCCTCTTGCTTAATTCCTCACGAATTCTGCAAAAAGTCTTCTAATTATTCGAGTCTATCCCTAATTATAGACCCTGATTCGAGTCTGTTGTGGGCCAACCTCGAATCTGGCACAAGGCCCATTCGAATCTGTCCATATTGACAGATTCGAATCTAGCCTATTCGAATCTATGGTTACATTCGAATCTATCACAGATTCGAATGTCAACCCATATATAATTCGAATCTAGCCTTTTACATAAACAACTAAGTGTTGAACCTAACGTTATTACTTATGATTGATTTTATCTTTGTTCTTTATGTTTGAACTTCTTGTAATACGTTACAACAAGTTCAAACATACAAATACTAATAAATATCAACCATATATAAACATATATATCACACACTTGCTAAAATCACAATGTAGGATCACTTAGACTGCTGTCGTCACACAGGATGTACCAACAGACTCCCCCTTGACGATAGCTTCTAATAATTCACACATTTGATTTAAGAACTTGGTTTATTTACTGATTCAAAACACTACCAGCATACAGACCTTTCTCGACGCATACCTTGACCACTTTTCATACTTACTAGCCTCAGTATCCATATGTGCGTCACTGGAAATCTTACAATTATACAAAATCTGCAGATCTTCTTTAGATAGGTTTACCAGGTGAAGTGGGTCATAGACTCTAAGAATAATATTTTCTTCTAAGTCTTCCATAACCGCTTCCCCAGTTTCCGTGTCAGCATACCACCATTTCAGATTCTTCAGAATATTTTGTGGCATTGGCTTGAGAGGAACCCTCCTAAGACATCTAGCCGGCTTATAGTGAATCCTCATCCAAGGTCGTCCAGTTAGAGGATCAATACGTGACGGATCCTCTACTCTTCTCCCGACCCTTGGATTCAAACGTTCGAACTTCCTTGATCTCCCTTCCTTTCTTATGATTCTTTCGATTACGCTCGCGTAGGGATCATTGCCAATGTTTATAAGATCTTTCCAAGCTAGCGCAGTGATTTCGATTTTTGGCAGGGAGTTGAACGCTTTTAAAGTTCGCCTCATGTACTGAAGCCCGTCTTTTCTCTTTATTATAAATAGCTGCAGATCTCTGTCAAAGAACCAGCTTAAAATTCGCTCAGACAGCTTCCCAGTACCTGGCACTCTCATTGTCTTTTTAATTGCTGCTTCCTTCTCTTCAGCCCTGAACCATAGCTTTCGTTTTTCTTCATTAGTTAGCTCTCTTGCAGGTTCCTCTGTCGATGGCTGAGGATTCAATGCAACTTTAACTATATCTACATCGACAATTTTATTTCCATCAATCATGTAAGTATCAGTGATAGGATTCTGCTGCACAACTATCTCGTCAGCTTCATCATCCTCATCAGCAAGTACTTCATCATCCGACCGCCAGTCTACTATCTCCCCTTGCACAAATTCCCCTTTTTCCAGCTCTTCATCTTCGTTATCAAAACCTACATCCAGTGGATCATCTTCGAGATCCATGAGCGCTTCAATCATCTCGCTGATCTCAAAGTCTGTAGGCTGTTTAGATGAACTAGCCTCACCCCTTTCTCCTTCGCCTTGACTAGGCTCCCCCTCAACTTGTGTAACTTGAGCTGCAGGAAAATCTACAGACTCAAACTCTTTATTCGCACCGGGATCATCGCCTTCATTATCATCTCTTCTCTGCACCTCCTGATCTCGGCACGATGTCTCCCCCTGAGCCTGTAAATTTTTCATTAACTGCTCAATTAGGGAGCGCATCGACCTTATCTCAGCCGCCTGATCGCAAACAAAAGTTTTGATTTCTACGTTCTCTTCCTGGACTTGCTCCACAATCTTCTTCAAATCGGCATTTTCTTTATCAAGATTTGCATTATGAGTCTGAATTTCTCCGATCGCCTTGGTTAGGCTTAAGATTTGGACATTCTGGAAGTCAACGCGAGCTTTAAGCTGCAGAAACCTTTGATTGTCAGTGTATGTGGTCGAGGCAGATGGAATGGACTGTATAGGAGTAGGAATGAACGGTGATGGTATATACGGTTCATCTTGAGGTGGTGGTGGTGGTGGAGTGGTGGTTTGAGGTTCTTGATGTTGTGGAATTTCTGGTTGATCTATAGGAGCTGAAGACGATCCTTGCATGAACCTGTGACGTTTGGCCCGTTGCCTTGTCACTAGTTGAGGAACTTCCTCTTCTTCAAAATCAGACTCTTCCAATTCCCTGTTCACGCGCCTCCTCGAACCACCCTCATTTATAATCAATCTCGAACCATAAGTTCCAATTTGAATATCTGGAACTGCAGCTGCCGGAACGTCCGCGGATTCTGAGTCGGATTCCGAGGATGTTAATCCGTCATCTGCCCCTTCTGGCTCGTATTCCTCCACATCTCTAAATACATCATCTGTATCTACTGGGGGACTAAGCAGCTCATCCACTAATGCTGCTGCCACATCTTCATTGGCATGTGGACCGGATGCCCATATTTCTTCCAAGGTTTGAGCAATCTGCTCAGATTCAGGAATGGCACTTGAAGGCCCTGCTTCCTGTGCTTGGGGCTGTTCGCTCGTAGAAGGCCTGGAAGCCTGGATTTGACTCGCGGCTGGTCTTTGTCGGCGTCTTGGGTCACGCGGCCGAGCACGAGGCTGTTGTTGCTGTTGATGTTGTTGCTGTTGTTGTTGTTGTGGAAACTCAACGACCCCTGCCCAGTTGGCAACTTCCGGGGCTTGAAAATCCCTATCCACTATAGCTCCGAACAATGGACGAGCAACAGGAACAGCCAATCTTCCTCGGTGTGAGGAACAATCAGCGAAAATCCGTTTGTCCATAATGTTAACACTCAGAGAATCATTTGACGGCGGCAAGTCTGGCAAGAAATGCCTTATCAGCATCATAATGAACCTTGGGTACAACAAGAATCGTTCCCTTTCTGGAGCCGTAATTTGATGAACGAACTCCGAGAAGAACATCTGCGAAAAGCTGAACTTCCGATTATATACCAATGCAATAACTCCAGATTGGATCTTTGATACTATGTAATCAAAGCCAGCTTTCTTTGGCGCAAAACAGACCATGAATACGTGCACCAGGAATCTCCATTGCCCAATCAGGCCACTCTTCATGTATGACGACTTTGTCACATCTAAACTGTAGCCCATTCTCAGAAAAGCAGTCTGCCTAATACTTAATGGAAAGTCAATAGGCCCATCTTCTTGTTCTTGAGAACCCAACTGTAGCACTTGGCGCAACATATCTGCTGAGAATACTAGAGGTTGGCCAGCGATTCTGGTTCTGATAACTGTCGGGGTGACAGTACAGTCCACCTGTAAATGATCATAAAACTGGCGTACATACGAAATTACAATGGGAATGTTATGATACAAAGCATAGCTAATCCTAGACTCAGCTAGGAAGTCCAAAACTTCACGAAAACCCTGCGCCTCAGGGATATTATTATCTGGATTAAGGACCATATTATGCTTCGGGACAAAAGCACGAACTGCCATATCTGCACAATAAATAAAACTGTTAGACTCATTAAAAATCAATAAACTTGTTTAAATTCAAAATTTGTTTTATTTTGTACTTGATTAAATACAAAATCTAACACAATTAAATTTCCACAAGTTTAATAAAATTTAAATTAAACAAAGTAAATAAAGTACAGATTCGAAAGTAACAGATTCGAAGTGTCCATATTCGAGTGTAATGGACAGATTCGAAGAGTCCCTTTTCGAGTCTAATGGACAGATTCGAATATCATGGTCATCTCGAATCTAATGACAGATTCGAGAAACCCATGAACAGATTCGAAGGTCCAGGAATAGACTCGAAGCCCCGACGTCTGATTTTTCAACTAAAACCCACGATTTTAACCATTTTGAACTTGGTAAATCACATACATTAGTTCAACTAGGTTCTAATCAATGATTTATGCCCTTAATTTGATATTTTATAGGTCCAAACTTAGTTATTTAGCATAAACCCTATTTTGACCCATAAAACTTCAAAATTTGATGTTTTAGCCTAAAATTGTGTATAAAACTATACAAATCTTGTACAATCCGGTTGATTATACCTAGAAGTGTCTGTAGAATCGAACACAACGTCTTCAAAGTCGACAAAATGTCGTTTAGTAGAAATCCGATAGATTCGAAGAAATAGATTCGAACTTGATGTAACGTATTACAAGAAGTTCAAACATAAAGTTCAAAGATAAAATCAATCATAAGGTAATATCATAAGTTTTATCACTTAAGAGTTTAAGTATTTTGGCTAGATTCGAATTTCTTAAGGGAATACATTCGAATCTGAGATAGATTCGAATGAGTCCATAGATTCGAATAGGCTAGATTCGAAATCGCCTTTAGACTCGAGTGTATAGATTCGAAAACAGTAAGTCTTAAATGACTTCACTATTGACCTATTTATACAACCAACCTTCGAGTCTAAGTGTAGATTCGAATCTACTGACAGATTCGAAGTCTTACTGCTTCGAGTCTGTCTTAGATTCGAAACCACCAATACTTAGAAAAATTTTCAAAAATTTTGAAATAAATTCAACTTTTCCAACTTTTTTCTACGGTATCGTGTAACCAGATAAACTATGCCAACTCTTTTACCCTAAGCAACAGATATTTCACACAATGTTTAATTTATTCAACTTTGAATGCACCCTCAGTAACTTTTGACCATTTACCTAAGTAAAAATTAAACTAAACTAAAATAAAATAAAATAAACTAAGGTAAAATTAAAAATAAAAAATAAAAATAAGAATACAGATAAAATAAAATTTTAACCAAAAAATTTATTCTAGACTTAAGCTAAACTTAAAGAATTTACAAGCTAAGCTGAATACTAAACAACATATTTTTGATGAGTATAGTCTAAGAAAGGTTCAATCAGATAGCGATGTCTGATACTAACTTTCAGTACTTAAACTTTCACACTTAGGAATTTTTGATTCCTTTGATTGTTTGTTGTGACATACCTATTTAGCCAATCGTTGGTATTTTACCCTGTTAAACATTCTACATTTCGGAATATCCCTTGGCCTTTTTATTTATCAGGAAATTATCTTACGTGACATAGACATAGACATACTTTTATGATCAAGGCACACAGACAAAGATTCTAACTTGTTGTATTTGCAAACTTTCTTTAAAAGACAAACTTCGGACACAGGTCTGTATTCTCATACAACAAAGTGTCTTAGTTCGACTTAAGGTTTATTTTTAAAGTTAGCAGATAGCGGTGACAGGTCTGTACTGACGTACAACAAAGCGACAT
>JAANYP010000230.1:23166-40723 GCA_020465985.1 Centrapalus pauciflorus
AAACTTACCAAAAATAGAAACTTTCCTAAATTAGTAGACTACTGTAAAGAAAGAAATACTACTACTAAAAAGAAAATAAGCTACTAATACTAAGGTCCAATTACTCTGGGTTGCGCATTCCATTTAGTTGAATTAAATACTCAAACCGTGACTTATCAAACGCTTTGGTAAATAAATCTGCATTATTATCTTCTGTTGCCACTTTTACCAACTTAATTGGATTCTTTTCAGCACAATCACGAATAAAATGATGCCTTATGTCTATGTGCTTTGTTTTACTGTGTTTAACTAGATTATTAGTTATAGCAATTGTAGATTGATTGTCTATCCTAATTGGAGTTTGAGTGTAAGCCAAAGCGTAATCCCGCAATTGTTGTTGTATCCACAGAACCTGTGAGCAGCAACTACCAGCAGCAACATACTCGGCCTCGCACGTTGACACGGCTACCGATGTTTGTTTCTTGCATTGCCAGGACACCAATCTCCCTCCTAAGAACTGACAACCTCCAGTCGTTGATTTGCGCGTCAAGCTGCATCCTCCGTAGTCAGAATCCGTGAACGCCTCAAACTCTAGATCTCCCTCCGCGTGATACCAAAGTCCCAGCTTTGGTTTCGACTTGAGGTATCGTAGAATCCGCTTCACAGCTTTCATATGCATCTCCTTCGGATTCGCTTGAAACCTAGCACAAATACAAACAGCAAACATAATATCAGGTCTTGAAGCAGTTAAATACATAAGTGAACCAATCATGGCACGATATAAAGTCGGATCCACATCGGTATCACTTTCAGTACCCGGCCCGAGATTATGATTCACTTGAATCGGCGTGCTGAAATGGGCAGTCAACTTAGTTCCCTCCATCCCAAACCGTTCTAATATGTCATAGACATACTTAGTTTGATGGATAAACATCCCTTCCTTCTTTTGGTCAACTTGCAACCCTAAAAAGAAATTTAACTCTCCCATAGCACTCATCTCGAACTTAGACTTCATCACCTTCTCGAAATCTTAGCACATCTGTTCGTCTGATGATCCAAAGATGATATCATCGACGTACACTTGTACCAAGATAAAGTGATCTCCCTTTCTCTTAACAAAGAGAGTACTATCTATCCTACCCCTCTCAAAACCATTTTCTAGCAGATGGTTGGATAGAGTCTCATACCACGCCCTAGGTGCCTGATGCAATCCATATAGAGCCTTATCTAAGCGATATACTCTATCAGGATATTTTGGATCTGTAAATCCGGGCGGTTGTTCTACGTACACCAACTCCTTCACTTTCCCATACAGGAAAGCACTCTTAACATCTAACTGATATACCCTAAATCCCTTGAAGGAGGCAAAAGCTAAAAACAACCTAATGGCTTCTAACATTGCTATTGGTGCAAAAACCTCGTTGTAATCGATTCCCTCCTCCTGGTTGAAACCCTTTACAACTAGCCTAGCCTTGTTGCGCGTGACTATACCCCGATCGTCTCTTTTTCACTTAAAAACCCATTTGGTTCCTATGGCAACTTCCCCTCGAGGTAATGGAACTAACTCCCACACTTCTAGTTTCCTAAATTGTGAAAGTTCTTCCTGCATCGCTTCAACCCAGGAGTTATCCTTAAGTGCCATTTGCACATTTTTGGGCTCTACTTGCGATATGAAACATGAATATAGACATGTGTGATATGCCTCGGAGTCGTTTATCATCGACAACAACACAGTGTTGTTATTTACACTACTCCGAGTCCTCACACCCTCGTTAGGATTTCCTATGATGCTTTCTATTGGATGGTTCTTGTTAATCCTAGAGGTCTCTATTTCATCAACCCTTAGATTATCTCCTATGTTAGATCCTATTTCACCTAAAGGGGGAACAGGCTCAGCTTCTACATTTTCCTCCTCATGGACGTTTTCCTCAGAGTTGGAGCTTGATGCTCGAGTCTGATTCTCAGTGATAGGTGCTTCTTGATCAGCAACTTCTGGAGATCTATCTACAGTCGCAGTAGGCTCGGATGTAGATTCAAACGTGGTCCTCGGAAAGATATGGCCATCGTCGTTCAGGTGCAATGTCACCATGTCTTTTTCGATTGTACCTGCAGTATCATCCAAAGGAATGTTAAATGACTCAAACAATTTATCATAGTCAAATAACCATTCCGGACCAGTTTGGGGTTCATGTGTATAACTTGTGACTTCAATATTATACACAATCTCCACAGTACCACTCGTTTTGTTAAAAACCCGTTTGTTTGGTGAGTTCGGCACATAACCTAGGAAGTATCCTTCGTCAGCCTTTTCACCAAACTTCGGTTGATGTTTTGTTCGTAAAAGTGTGCATGGTACTCCAAACGGTTCGAATCCAGTTAAGTTAGGTGGCCGTTTATTCAAAATTTCATAGCATGTTTTGTTCAAAGATTTGACTGTAAGGACTCGGTTTAAAATATGGCACGCGGTATTCACTGCATCCCCCCAAAACATGGTAGGAAGCTTTGATTCCGAAAGCATAGTCCTTGCAGCCTCAATCAATGTTCTGTTTTTACGTTCGGCCACCCCATTCTGTTGAGGTTCATAAGGTGCACTGAATTGATGCACGATGCCCTTTGATAGGCAATATACACCAATTACAGAGTTTTTAAATTCAGTCCCATTATCACTACGAATATGTTTAACCCTTGTTCCGTAGGAGTTCTCCACTTGGTCTAAGAACCCGATGAGCTTTGAAGCCGTCTCGTCCTTTGTACCTAAAAAGAAAACCCATGAAAACCGTGAGTAATCGTCAGTGATAACTAAGCAAAACCAACTACCTTCTATACTCCTTTTGTTGATAGGGCCAAAAAGATCTATATGCAACAAATCGAATGTTGAGGATATCGAGTTCTGCTTCTTGGATTTGTATGTCTTTTTATGCTGTTTGCCCTTCATGCACGGTAGACACTTGTCCTCGAACTGAAAACTTTTCAATGGCACACCCTGGACCAGTCCATTCTTCGTTATGTAATTCATCTTCCTTAGGTGCAGGTGAGCCATGCGTCTGTGCCACGGTACGGACTCTGTCTCCGAAGCTTTTGATAGTAAGCAGATCGGACCCATCGAAGTATCCGGCTTGTTCATATCGAGCATGTACAAGTCATTCTTCCTTGGCGCCCGCATCAATATCCAATCTTCAGGTATCTTGAATCCAGGCTTTAGCACTAACGCCTCAGTGTCAGTGAATAACACCGAGTTCTTCTTATCACAGATTTGAGATACACTAATGAGATTATGAACCAGTTTATCAACGTGATAAACTTGATCCAATGTAATCGTCCCATTAGTGACTTCTCCAGTTCCAGTGATATTTCCTCCTTTGTTACCGGCGAATGATACAAACCCCTTATACCCGCCCTTGAAGTCTGTAAGCAGACCTCTTTCCCCCGTCATGTGCCTGGAGCATCCACTGTCGACGAACCACTTGTTGTTTGGACCTGTGGTAATCTCCTGCACATGAAAGAAAATAGGTTAGTTATCACGGGGAACCCAAGCCATAACTGACTTGGTTATACCATTCTCATCCACATACTTGAACTCTTTCAAATACCCATCTCGCCTTTCAGGTGACTTGGGTCTTTGAACTTGAGTCTGTTGTGGTGCCGAGTGAATTATGTTCACTCTTTGCCTTGGAGTAGGCATTTGTTGTGGAGCCCTAGAATAATTCCTATTATACTGCATTTCAGACCGTGATCCCTGAGCTCTTACCGGTACATAATGTCTAACGGGAGTATGAGACCTAACTGGAGTGTGTGACCTGCTAGGTGTTGTGCTCCTATGGACTTGTTGTGGTGCTGACCTAGATTGATTAATGACACGATTCGGTGAATTTGTCCTAATCACTTCCTTTGGTCCAACCTTAACCGGTGCGTTTTTCACAACTTGTTTGGGTGCGGCCTGCACAGCTTTCTCGGTACTTTGAGAACTGCTGGTGCTTGCCACACTGTTTGAGGATTTGGGCTGTTCTGGCTTCACTATCTTAGGTGTCGCATCAACTTTCCTATTTGGACAAGTAGAAGCCACATGCCCCCTCTCGTGACATCTAAAACATGACATTTTGTCTATTGGCTTCTTTTGTGAGCCCTTAGACTTAGGTGTCTCACTAGTGTCTATTTCCTTTGGTACATCTACGGTGTCTGGCTCATCGACCTGATCAGCCCAAGCAATTTTCTGTTTTCCTGCAGGTGTTTCACTGGAGGAAGACACAAACTTTACTTTCTTAACCTTGACGGTTGAGTCAGCCACCTTAGGTGTATTTTCCACTATAGGCTCTGGTGTCGGTTCAGGTAAGTCCTCTAAGTCTACTGACTTATCAGTTTTCTCCTGAGGTTGAGGGACATAGTTTGCATTGAAAGGTGGAGGAGTTTCGTGAAATCCTAGACCTACGGGCTTCTTAGATTGTCTTTGGGCATCTAAAACTTTCCCTAGGTTTAGGCTCGAATTCCTAAACTTCTCCAGCTTGCTATTTGCCTCTACTACCTTAACCTTTGTTTCAGCTAGCTCTATATCCTTGTCCTTAAGACTTCTGGTCAAGGCTTCTACGTGCTCATACATTAGCTCTATCCTAACACACTGCTCACTGAGTTTGTCTTTTAGAACTACTACGTCTTGAGCATCAGCCTTAAGCTTTTCTTTAAGATCTTGTTTGATGTCATTTAGGCTAGCATTTTCTATTTTTAAGTTCTCATTTTGAGCAGTTATGGATTTATGTGATTCTAAGACTAGATTTAACCTATCATTAGAAGTAACACACAATACAAATAATTAATGAAAAAGAGAATAAGTCAGACTAACCTTTGAGTTATCAGATTCCACGTTGGCCATCTGAGCAGCAAACTCCAGCACTGTCTGATCATTCGCCTTCTCTACCCACATCGGACTGCTGTCCCGTGTGGTCTGCTCGTCCCCATCACATCCAGATTCCGTGACTTCAGCCATGAAGGCTCTAGCATTTGACTCAGGATGTGAACTCCAGTCATACGTACCATCTAGCTGTCTGTCCGAAGTGACATTTGATAGAAGACCCGCTAGGTTAGCTTGACCGGTTGCTGAACTTGGAAGGTATCGTTGTTGGGACTGATTTTGGTACTGTCCCTGATGCTGACTCTGTCCTTGGTATGTCTCCACTAACGGTCTCTGACACTCCCTGGCGAAGTGTCCCAGTCCTTGACAGTTGTAGCATTTCACCTTGGACTTATCAAATCCTATCCCCTTATTGTTCATTTGCAGATTCCTCCCAGTTCTCTTAATGAATCTCTTAACCCTCTGGGTTACCATGGCCAGTTGCCATTAAGATCCATTTCCTCTAAGTCATCAGGGTCGACCTGATCGTAATCCTCGTCCCCTAGAGCAGGATCGTTAATCATCCCTTGAACACAATTTCCGTATGCTGCCACAAAGGAAGCAAGCAGATTCAAATGTTCTTCTGCTGACTTTGCGCTCATCGGCATCTTCGAATAACTCTGAGATGGTGATGCCTGATGTACTTGGGTCTGCGGTTCTTCCGATCTTCCTAATCCTAAGAACGCGCGATTCAATGAGTCTTCGGACTCTGATGGTGATGACGTTTCTCCGGTGAAAAACGCTGTAGCAGTCTTCGGTTCGGATGCCGCTGAAGGTTTTGATGTCTTTCCAAAATACATCGCTGGATTCTGGACTTGTTCGTAATCAGTCTCGGTCTTCAGTAGCTCGAAGTGATATGCCCGCAACGTTCCCACAATGTCATCGAGAGATTGAGTATAATACTTATCTTCATTCAGCTTGATCATTGCCACCCACATAGCCCATTTGGCTGGTAAGGCATCAAGAAGCTTGTTGTTCTTGTCAGTGTCAGAATACTCAATTCCATGACTCTCAAGTTCCGTTATCAGGTGATAGAACCTGGTGATAATATCATCCAGCTGTTCATCCTTAATCGCCTTGAAAATCGCAAACTGTTGTTTCAACAGCTCTGTACGCTTTCTACGCACCCTAGGATTACCCTCACACCTTTTCTCGAGAGACTCCCAAAGTTCCTTCGACGTCCTTTGAGTCCGAAATGTGTGCAGTATATCCTGAGGTAAAGCCATACGGATTATCGAGAAAGCTTTGTTTTCGGCTTCAAACAGTTTCTTGTCATCCTCCTTCATCATTTGGTATGACAAGACCTTCTGACGGCCTTCTACTTTTGAGACTGGTGGAATATACCCTTCGTCGATCCACACCCACATGCGCATGTCGTTGAAACGTACGAAATCAGTAAATCAGTCTTTCCACCAGTAATAATCCTCGACCTTCATCAGCTTAGGCGGTGTGTTTGCCTTCCCAACCTCGTGGTCCATTTCTAGGAATTTCTGAAGATTTGACATCTTTTCAAAAGAAATTGAGGTTGAACTTAATTAATTTAATTCAAAACTGATTTAGACTAACTTTTTCGAATCTAGGTAGATTCGAAACTAATTAAGGGTAAATCTTTTGGGATTAAATTCGATTAAGTGTTAAAATTGAATTAAACTCGAAATATGTCAGATTCGAAAGTTTCTTAGATTGAAGGACCTTAGATTCGAAGGTTTACCAAACTCGAAGTAACAGCAGATTCGAAGCACTTATCGACACTAGACTAGACTCGAACTAGACTCGAAACTAGATAGACTCGAGACTCTGTTCGAATGAAGCACAAACTCGACACAGATTCGATACCTACTGAAACAGACTCGAAAGGAGCAGATTTAGGTTAGACTCGAGACTAAAGTGAAACCCTAATTGCCCCTATTAGATTCGAGCGCCGCAAACTCGAAAAACAGTGAATACTTTGATTTTTTAACGATTTTCAGATTAAACCAGTAATTTTCTAACGAAAAATAATGGTTTCGATCAAAAACGAGAAAAACCACAAAGTATTTGCTGAATATTAATTTGCTAAGCTCAAAAACTCGATATTGAGAGAAAAACCGTCCAACTAGCGTCAAGAAACCTAGAATGTATTTGATGAACACGAAGAACACCAAGAACACTCCGTAGACCCTGATACCACTTGTAAGGTCTACCACTATACGAGATATATCTAGACGCGGAACCGTCAACGAGTGCGGAATCCTCGTTAACGGGTAGACGGACAACTCTCAACTACGAAACATGGAGACTATTAGACGCTGAACGAACGACACACGAACGATCCTACGAACTAATTCTCTCCGAAAGAACACACACCAAGCTGATAAACTCGAGATCGCTTATTGCTTAATCCCTCACGAATTCTGCAAAAAGTCTTCTAATGACTCGAGTCTATCCCTAATTATAGACCCTGATTCGAGTCTGTTGCGGGCCAAACTCGAATCTGGCCCAAAGCCCATTCGAGTCTGTCCACAAAGACACTCTCGAATCTGGTCTTCGTTCGAATCTATGGTTACATTCGAATCTATCACAGATTCGAATGTCAACCCATATATAATTCGATCTAGCCTTTTACATAAACAACTAAGTGTTGAAACTTATGTTATTACTTATGATTGAATTTATCTTTGTACTTTATGTTTGAACTTCTTGTAATACGTTACATCAAGTCCAAACATACAAACACTAATAAATATCAACCATATAAAAACATATATATCACACACTTGCTAAAATAACAATGTAGGATCACTTAGACTGCTATCGTCACACAGGATGTACCAACATGATGCAATGGCCCTTGTTGCTCAAGAAGACTACTGGGATGATGCTGATTCTGACGAAGAAGATGATAGGGGCAGAAATTGCTACATGGTTGATAGAGTTGGACTGGCTGATTATGCGAATACTTCCGATTAAGATTCAGACACGGTTGTCGAGGGGGAAAAGAGAAAGATTCAACAGCCTGTCTGATGGCCAAGTCCGGGGATTCCGAGTGCTGCACGTCAGATTCAGAGGCACACGAGGTACATTCCTTTTACGTTCAGGAGTCTATAAATAATTTATCTTTACAAAATATATGTAACTTGCACACATAAATACTTGAGCTAGAAGCTAGGTTTAATGCTGAAAAAGAAAAGGGTGTCAAGGCTGAACATCTAGATCAATCCTTTGAAGAAATATCTGATATATATGAAAAGAAGCGGCTAAACAACCATGAGGTGATAAAGAAAATGATAATTGTAAACGTAGAAGTTGAGGATAGGAATAATTACCTTGAAAGTCGCATGGATAAAATCACTGACGAAAAGAACTCTTTAAAATCTGAAATGTCTGTTCTTTCAAAACGCTTAGAGTCTGCGGTCATCGATCTACAACAGCTGCGTCGCCCTCAAGCCAGTGCTTCAAAAGGAAAACATGATGATCAGGATGATCGATCATCTTGAGGGGGAGAAACGCCCCAGGATAAAGCCTGAGGGTACAACTGAAGGGATTCAGGGCTTAGGTACAAAACAAAAGGGATCAGAATGTACAGTCGAAGAGCAAAAGGGGTTAGAAAGACAAGGGGTTGATGAATCATTAGCGTTGGTACCTTATGAGAATCGTACGGCAGAACCTGAACCTGAGTTGATAATTCTTAACTCCGATGACTCCTCCTCATCCTTCAATTTCTTAAACGAGCCAACTAAGCCAAAACCGGAAATTGAACCTGAAATAACGACAACCCCCACAAAATCTGCTCCTACCACTTCCCAACCGATCCCTAAACCCAGTCCCTGAAAATCCGATTACCAATCCATCCTCTCCTTCAAGTCCAAGAAACAACTCCCTCACAAACCCAACCCACTGAGACCAAGCCTCACACAGTAGACTCCTTTCAAGAGTTTACCAAAGAAACAACGAAGATATTTGACGAGTCAATTCTCCAGTAGGTTCACTGGTTCTCCAAGGGCAAGATACAGAATAGACCGTCCGAGGAAATGGAAAAGTCGAGGCTCGACCACGGTGGTGGAGTCTACAATATGTTTGAAATTCCCCCGGGTGAAATCGAACCTCCTCCAGTGCAGGGTCTCAAGAAATTTCTAATGAACTTTAAAAGCATCTTTATGAAAAACTCGCGGAAATACAGTTGGAGGTTGTTCATGTAACTCAATGATATAACCAAAGCTGAGCAGGTCGAATACAACCAATTGATGTTGCGAGAGACTAGACCGAAATCTCAGTACTGGTCTAAGTCAAAGATTGTAAACTTTATCTCCATCAGCAGGTACAAGAAAGCCCACATCTTCACACAGTCACTGGAAATCATAAGAGATGATGGGTTTACTCAACAAGTGCATTAGAGTGACTTTGAACTTATGACCCTTGATGATATTGAAACAATGCATGATAAACTAAAAAACAAAGTCAATGGTCGTTTAAGTTATGTCACTACTCTTGCCGCACTAACTCACTACATGAGACGCCAATCAACCGTTATGTGCTTAAAGGATTTTGATTGGCTATTGAGAGCTGTTTTGTGAAAGTCGTCCTAAAAGCTCCTGACGAAAGCCTATTCTAAATTGACCATCAACCAGCATTCAGAGTTTTCAAGAAACTAAGCAAGGAGTAATCTTCCTGAACAAATCTAGACACAAAAGGTTCTTGCGATTCAAGGAGATCTCAGCTAATTTGACGGCACTATTAGACAAATAAGAGCAGAACTGAATGGAATACTCCAAGAGGATGAAGCCATTAAATTCAGTGAACTCAGGAAAAAGGCCTCAGGAAATTCAAGACATCTGAGACGCAATAGAGCTTCTAAATGAAAGAATACACTATCGCCAGGTCATCCGCAGGTTAGATGTCATCCTCGGAAATAAAGCTTCGGTTGAGAGAGCTTGCCACCTGCCGTCTTGATTGAAAAGGAGGAGAATGTTAAATTTATTTTATTTCAATCAAGAGGTTTATTTTGTAATAATATGTAACTATTTAATTTTCATGTAATTGTCTTTTATTCTATGTAATCTTTCTTTTTAGATAGAAAGTTTAGGGGTATGTTGGGTAAACCCCTCAAAGTGTTCCTAGGTATAAAAGCAAGTTTAACCTAGGGTTTTGTAACATTTTCACAATTTTGCAATTTGAATATTCTAAGGAAAAGTGGCGGCTGCACATGCTCTTGTTGACATTGATTAAATTCAAACATTTTCTTTGTTTTCTTGCATGAATCAGCCTTTTATCCTAGAGAATTTTGTGTGAGTGCTTAATTTTGTTTGGGGCCACTACAACATTAGTTAAATCAAAATTCTTAATTACACACACGTGAATACATACATGCACGAAGAGACATATTGAAACACAAATGTGTTTATGTGTGTGGTGTGTGGTGGCCGTACCAAAAGACACACACAAAGTGTGTTTTTGGTTTCCTCATTCCTCGTGTGTTTGATTGTGTATTTGGCGCCGCTCGATCGTGTCATGACCGGTGGATACCGAGAGCAATTGTTCGTGTATTTTTTTCTTCAACTACAAAGGTATGAATCTTATAGCTTTCTCATTTATTTATCTTATGTATACTTGAAGATCCGTGTACAGATTTCGTAAATTTTAAAAATCTTCCGCTGTGCGTTTAATACGATCAAAAGTTTATGGTTTTATGAAAAACCGATACGAATTCCTAACAATATTAAATGGTAAAAAATAAAATTACACAATAAGGAAAAAAGATAAAAGTATGTTGTAATTTCAAACAATAAACCCTATGTATAACCTTTGTTTACTGGTTAACTCTTGTTATTTACTGGAACAAATTTTGCTAGATTGCTATAATAAAAAATGGAAAAGATGCTTGCTATTGAGCAACTCTCCCATTTTTAGATTTAGTATTTATATTTAAAATGTAATAGTAGTTCCAAACATATATATATATATATATATATATATATATATATATATATATATATATATATATATATATATATATATATATATAGGGGAGGGTTCTTCTAAGAACCATAAAAAATGTGGGAACCTAAGAACCTTTTATGACCTTTGGATTAATGATAATCAATGGTTGATATATTGGATGGCAATTTTGTAATTATTTTGAACTTTGATAGTGGAGAATCTTGAAAATGTGTGAAAAGGGTATTTTTGTAAGAAAAAAATCTGTTTTTTCTATTTCTCTCTCTTACTTTTTTTTATTTTCATTTTTATTTTTCTTTCATTATAATTGATTTTTAAAGTAAAAAAACGTTTTTTATAAAAAAAATTTATTTTTTCTATATAGAAAATTATTTAATTGCTAAAAATAACGTATTTTATATAGTAATATTATATGTCTATATAGAATATTTTTTCTATATAGAATATGTTAACGAACATATTCTATGTACAATCTACGTAGAATGACATGCATTCTACGTAGAATGACATGCAATCTACGTAGAATGTCAAATATCATATATTCTACGTAGATTACCTGATAAAACATATCAAAAAACACATTGAAACAAAAAAAAAGATTTCATTTAGACATTTTATCAAACACTTGGTATGCAACTGATATAAAATATACCAAAAAGACATTGAATAATAATGTTAATCTACATAAAAAATATAGAATTGTATAAAAAAACATAAAAACATATGAAATATATAAGAAACATAACATTCTACATTGATTATGTGTTATTTTTTACAAGTAGTCTTGTATTATATTCTATTTAGATTATCATTTAATCTACGTAGATTATCATGTAATCTACGTAATTATCATGTAAAACATCCAATAATTATTACAATCATTATAAATCTAATATATTACTGTAGGTCCCGAGAGGTTCCCAAAGTATATAGTTATAAGCTGTAGAGGGGAGGTGAATACAGCTATTTAAAAACTACACACTCTTTTCTCAATGTTTGTATGTATTATCAACAATTTGTTAATTACAAACAAGCTTGAATGCGGAATAGTTCAAGCTGAGATGACAGATACAACAGTATGCTTACTAGTCTAAGACAGACTCGAACTAGTATACAATGAATACACTCACTAAGAAGCACTCACTGTGTTTACAAGACTTAAGGAACAGCTTAGGTAAAACAGCTTAGACACACAGATGCTGGTTTACAGAAGACTTGCATGCATGAAGATCATACTTGCACGTTCACTCTTGGTTTAAGCACTTAGCTTTCTTCACCTGTCTTTCTGACCTTAGAAGCTTCCTTTTATACTCACTTAGAGAATCTCAGAGAAACATCTTCATTGGACAGAATGAAAAGGAAAAGTCTTGTTGAAAAGACAACATAACCTTTTCTGCACTTTTCTGAAAAGCAGACTTGTCTTCACATGTGCAGAACTTTTGTCTTTTTACTTTGTCTACTGTTGCATTGCCTTTAACTAATTTAGGAATGTCAACTTTGCGTCTTTCTTCCCTGTAAAGGCCTATTTTGATATAAGAAAAAGGTCTGTCACCCTTTTTCAAATATCCTTTTGTCTTCATGTTACAGAACAGCGTGGGCAGGCTGAGCAGTTCTGTTTTCCACTTTGTCTTCGACTTTGTAAACTGATCTTTTAGTCAAAAACAATACATGATGACTTGGAAACAAATTCCATAAAGTGTTTAGCCTGTTCACAAAGAACAGGTTCTGTTCACAAAGAACAGAACACTTTAAAAATGCCCGAGCTGCTCAACAGTGTAGAGCAGCGTAGACAGTTTATGTCCAGCCTGTTCAGCAGACAGAGCAGCTTGGACAAACTGTCTTAGTTGCAACACATGCAACATATAGAACAGCTTTAGACTGATATTGCAAATCATTTTCAGGTTTCAATAAGGCATAAAACAGGCCTTAAATTCAACCTTCAAATGCATCAACAGGTTTGATTATAAAATCTCCCCCTCAGATATAGAACAGGTTTGACTGAGGCCTTTTTGTGCCTAACAATCTCCCCCTGTTTGCAATAACCAGTTCAAGCTGGTCTTATCAAAAATCACTATATATTTTTACAGTACATTTGCTGAAATAAAATTACAACATTACAGTAAAGTAAAAGATCAGTTTATATATACACTGATTCTTGACTATACTAGAACAACACATGTTCTTACAAGAGTACAACTAATGTACTAATGTATTTTACAACTAATGTAAAAGCAAAAATTACAACTTATGTAATAATGTACAACTAATGTACAGGATGTACAACTAATGTACAAGGTGTTTGGACTGTTTGAGTTGGGAGCAAATAATGGCAAGCCTGTCCAACTGATGGACAGCTTCCAATTCTTCACCTACCCAGATGGTAGATGGACTTCATATCAGTGGAGAAGGATCCTGAACCATCTTTTCCAGTTCTTCCCTTGTATCCTCAAGTTCCTCAACTTCACTTCTGATGATCATGAACTTGGGATCATTGAGCTCTCCTCTTTCATAGAAGCCTCTGAGCTGATCCCAGATGGCTGCTCTCCATTTGCTAGACTGCCTAAATGAAACTGCAAGTCTGAAGGCGGCAAGTTCTCTCAGATCAACTTTGTACAACTCTGAGGCTCTTTGGAAGCACTTCTTCTGAGTTAGGGGATCTACAAAAAATGCCCCCAGCTCAGGTTCTTCAATAATCTTGCCATCCTCAAACTCTATTCCTTTAGGCAGACTATGATCAACTCCTTTTATTTCAATGGCATAGTCGCCCTGTTCAATCAGCGTAAGGAGTAGCTCCATCTCTGTATCCTTCTTTGTCCTTCTGGCCTTTATTTTGGGGTATGTCACAGAGACACCCTCTTTTACTTCTTTTGGAATCAGGCCCAGCTCACTTACTCTCTCCATCAGCTTCTTGATGTATGCCCTGATAGTTTTAGCCGTTTCTGACTTAGACTGGCTCAGGGCAACTGCCAGTTCCACCCATTCCCTGTATCCCATTTGTGCAACATCAGTGTGATCGTAGGATTCCATTTCAGGGCCTGTTGCACCCATCCTGGTGATCTGAAGTTTCCACTGTGTGCCTTTTCTTGAAATGGGAACAGCTTTGACAATCGCTTCCTTGGCAAGCCTTCTAGTAGCAACATCATGAAATTTCTTTCTAGCCAAGTTGTCAAAGTGGAATTTGGCTCTGGCAGAGGGTACTGTTGATTTGGTCACAGAGACCTGAGTACCTTTCTCTACTTCCTTTTCTTTTTCTCCTGCTGATTTCCTGGCAGCTTCCATTATTTTCTTTTGCACCTCCAAGGTAGACATTTTAATTTTCTTTGCTTCTTGGAGGGCAAAGGACTTAGCAGCTTTGGCAGATTCTTCTTCTTTTCTTAATTCCTCCAGAGCTTGAAGCTGTTCATCCCTAAACTCAAAGTATTTGTGCATAGGGAGGCCCATCTCTTTGGCTCTGGTCTTGTGAAATTGCATTTCTGCCTGTTTCTGCTGCATAGGATCCTTAGCTACCATTTCTTTTCCTTTAGCTGCTGCTTTAGGAACAGCAGCTTCAGGAATTTCTTCTTCTTCTTCTTCTTCTGATAGAATAAGGTGCCTCCTTTTGCTGCTAGGCCTGTCCTCAGGAATGATTTCCTCCCCCTTAGACTGAGCAGGGTTTGGAGAGACAGCCTGAGTAGGCATAGTAGCTTGAGAAGCACCTTCAGCTGCACATGTTTCAAAAATCTCTGCTGGCTGACCAGTGTGAGTTGCAGACACTGGTATCTCCTTAGGAGAAGAAGTTTTCTCCCCCTTAGACTTAGTCTTCGAGGCAGATGACTTCTCCCCCTTTGAAGGAGATGAAGCAGCGACTTCAACACCTGGTCTGCCTGAAGACACAAAGTCAGCAGGCTTGCCAGCAGGCTTAGAGTATTTAGGACCAACAAGGCTGTGCACTAAGTAAGCCAAGTTATCCTTCACCTCACTAAGTTGGGAAAGACAGGTTTGAAGAGAAGATGTGTGGGAATCAGCAAGAGTGGTCAACTTAAGAAGATTTTCCCTATCAGACGCTGTGAACAGCAGAGATTGCAGCTGTGCAAGATGAAGTTCTAGTGAATCTCGCACATCAGCAACGTCTGATGATACAGAGTTGGATAGGGAACCAATGATGGTCTGTAAGCTGGCCAAAGTGTTAGGAAGAGTAGAGTTGCAAGAAGTGAGGATAGATGACAGCTGTTGGGAAATGGCTGCCATGGAGGACACAGAGTCCTGTTGTAAGGAGAGGATAGAGGAGAGAGAGATGGATACAGTTTGCAGCTGTGCAATGAGTGCAATCAGCTGTGGAGAGTTGTCAGTTTGGGGAGTGACTGGGAAGGATTCTTTAAACATATCAAAGAATCCTTTGAGCTGCTCAGACACAGAGTCTGAGATGAGGGATGGTAGGGAGTGCATCGTGTTTTCCAAAGAACCAACTTTGTTGGTCAGCAAAGAAAGCTGGTCCTTCAAAGGCAGGTCTTTGGGAGATGGTGGTGTATGGGTGGATTGTTTGGAGTGGGTAGAGGGAGACGATGATGATGAGGCTGGTGTATGAGGATGTGATGGAGAGGGAAGAGGGACTTGGGAAAGAAGCTCCATAGCCTGGGCAAAAGTAAGATGGCCCAGGTTAGAGGGATCAAGAGGTCCTTCAGCAGCGGCTGTAGCTGCATCACCAGGAGAAGGTGATGATGTTTGGGGCCTTTCAGATGCTGCTTGTGTTGCAACACCCTCATGAAAACCAGTGGTGGTTCCCTCTGCAGTGCCTTGGTCTAAAGGCACCTCATCATTGGGAGATGGAATATGCATTTCGACATGAGCAGTGGTGAAACCTGCTGATGGAATTTGCATTGAGGGAGCAGCCTCACCAGAGGGATCGTATGATCCCTGAGGTTCATCAGCTTGGGATAGTGGTCCCTCAGCAGCTGTTTGGTGTTGAACAGCTGAATCATGGGGAACAGAAGTTTGAGGCTGAGCTGCTGATTGGTCTATATCAGCAGCGTGGACACCTCGTGCAGACTCAGGGTGTGAGGAGATATGAGTGGGGGACAGTGTGGACACAGTATGGAGTGGAGAGGACTCCTGTCTTTCAATATCCTCAGCCTGTTGGGAGGCTGGGATAGTTGATGTGGGTATCTCCATTTGTACAACTGGTTCCTGTTGGGAGGAACCAGAGGGTCTAGGCTGACTCAAGGGTGACTCAGATTGGAGTGAAGCAGGCTCAAAATGAGCTGAACCTTCTCCCAAAATAGGAGAGGCAGCTGGGGTTGCTTCTTTTACAACTGAACCCTGTTGAGAGGGAACAGAGGAGGTGGTTTTGTGGGCTGTTTTCTTTTTGGCTAGTGATTTTCTTTGGTAATGGACGGATGATGTGGGTGATTGTGGAGTAGGGAGAGTATCTGTGTGGACAGGATGTGAGACTGGGCTAGGAACAGTGGGGCTGGCCTGTTCCATCGTCTCTTGTGCCACAGAGGCACCAGCCACAAAGGCTTCAGGCTCAACAGATGAGCCAGGGTGAGGAGTCTGCTCTCCCTCAGCCACAGAGGCTAAAGGAACAGACTCAGAATGAGCTGTTTTGGCCTTCTTTTTCACTGGCCCAGCTTCAGTTGCCAGGGTCCTTTTGACAAGCTTGGACCTGGCTTTGGATTTTCTGGTGGGAGCAGTCTCTGGATCCACCCTCACAGTAGAAGGTCCTTCCACCAAACCTAGCAGCCTCCTCATTGGTGTTGATAGAGGAGGCTCATTCTGCAGGACTGGAGTATAGAAAACTCTATTCCCTATAACTGGGAATGCAGCAGTCTTAAGAAGAGGCTGAGAGTTATAGAGATGCTCACCACATACATGCTTGAAAATGAGGCTCAGAAACCTGGGATATCGAACAGCAGCTGGTCGTGACTCTTGCTGCACCAGGTTCCTCAGATTCAGAAAAATCCATTTGGCCATATCCATGGTAGTTCCATCCACAAGCTGCAAAACTACAGGGATTTCATCACGGCTCAGTTGGTCAAATGAACCAACTTTACTACTGAAGCACATCACCACAGAGGCGAATAAGAAGCTGTAGGTAGGAGAGAGATCCTTCCTGAACAGTGTTGCTCCAACTTTGGGTTCTGCCACACCACAGAAGCGTAGCAGATTGCCCATTTGATCATTTTCAGCTTGAGGCTCATCGTAAGAAGCAGCAGTTGGTAGATGAAGCACTTCCCTGAGCAGGTCAGTGTTGATCTCAATGGTCTGAGTCCCATTGAGTATTGTGCCCTTAATGACTTTGGATTCTGGAAGGTAGGCACAGGTATACCAGAACTCATATACCATCTCCTGGTACAGGACACCAGGAGATGCAGTCATTGCGTAGTTCAACGAATGAACGTTCAGAAACTCCACCATTTGTTCGTAACCTTTCCCCACATAGTTTTTGGGGATAGTGAGGTTTGCAATGTAGTTGGTGGGTTTGATGGTCAGCATCGTGGTGATGGATGAGTGTTTGACGACATCCTCACCAACAAATACTGGGAGAAAGGGATTAGGTCTGTGAGCCATTTGGGAATTTTGAGGTTTGAAGAAGCAAAAGACACTTAGTCGATTTTAGGGTTCTTGAGGATTTCTGGAAATGATGAGGAAGACGAAGATGAAACAGTATGTAGGTATTTATAGGATTTGAATGGTCGTGTGTATGAGAGAGAAAAGGTTTGGGCGGTTTGATTTGAAATGTTAGTTGACGGAAAAACGGAACGGTTGTCCATGTCAGAAACATTT
>JAANYP010000230.1:44163-88690 GCA_020465985.1 Centrapalus pauciflorus
CATAATCTATCTTTGGCAAAAGTCATAGAAGGCAAACGTGTCACCAACTCTTTCTTACAGAGTTTGTTGATGTTCTTGAAGTTCAGATGTGACAGTCTTCTGTGCCATAACCAGTTTAGATCAGCATTTGTTCTTGTGAGAAAACAGGTTTCAGTTGTGGGGTCAGCAGAATGCATATCCACAACATATACACCTTTCTTTCGTTGAGCACACAGCACAACTTTGCCTTGGGAATCCAATATGTAACCTAGGTGCTCATCAAAGTTAACCTTGTAGCCAGCATCACACAGTTGGCTTATGCTAACAAGGTTATGTTTTAGCCCAACCACATAGGCTACCCTTTTGAACACTGCAGCACCAGCTTTAAGAGTTCCATATCCCTTAGTGGATCCCTGCACATTGTCACCAAAGGTGACTTTTGACCCTTTTTCAGGCCTGACTTCACTCAGCAATTCTTTACAACCTGTCATGTGCCCTGAGCAGCCACTGTCCAAGTACCAAACCTGGGAAGGTTGTTTTTCCTGCAGAGTGATAAGAGAATTATTAGTCATTTTTAGGGGAACTCATCACAGAGATGAGTTCTCCAACTTCATCAACATTTGTTGATGGATTTGGAATGTCCATGTTGGGAAATAGTTTAAGTATACTCAAGCTGTTAGTTTAGACTTCTCAGACTGTTAGTAGATTTTACATGTAAGTACAAAGTTCATGCTGCTAGTTGAAGAAACTCGAGCTGCCAGTGTAAAAGTTCAAGCTGCTAAAGTAAATCTGCTCAAGCTGCTGTGTTCAAGCTGTTCAATGACTCAAGCTGCTCAACAGTTTCTTAAACAGAAAGTGCTGATTTTCAGGGAAGATATTTACAAGAAGATTTCAGCATATCTACTATCAGAGAAGTCCTAGCTCTTCAAGGAAATATGTCCATAGAGCAATATAAATAGACAGAATGTTGTATAGAAAACAGACACATACACATACGCACATAGAAGTTTTCTGCATTATTGAGTCTGTAATTGCTTTATTGTCAAAGTTTTCTTAAGCCTCTAAGGTTGTAAAACCCTAAGAACAATCTGTGTTCTTCGTCTAATCATAACAGATTAGAGGTGATTGTAATCATTCAATTCAACAATACAAACAGTCTTGATTACTTCTTATATTTATGCTTTATTGTTTCTGAAAGTTTTTGTTAAAATAATTAAGTGTTATTCCGCAAACTTCTTAATTAACTTTGATTCAAAGTAAGATTATTGATTTATACTCTGATAAATTCAAATCAGTTAATCTTAGTGGCTCATAGCTTTAGATCCTGACAAGTGGTATCAGAGCCAGGTTGTTCTTTGTTTTTCAAAGTCGAAAACTTTCTTTAAAATTTTAATCTTTTTCAATGGAATTTGAAAGTAGCAGCAGTGGATCTGGGCAAGGACTCAAAGTGCCTATGCTCAAGCCCACTGAGTTTGAGATGTGGAAACTCAGGATTCAACAGCATATTCAATTCATTGATTATGCCATATGGGAAGCTGTTGAATTTCCTCCTGTAGTTGATCCAGAACTTGATGCTGAGGGTAAACCAGTTAAAACTCCTCCAAAAACTGAACTTGAAAGGAAGGCTAGAATGAATGAAGTAAAAGCACTCACATTATTACAAATAGCCATTCCAAATGCTTATCAACATCAGTTCAAAAAGTTTTATACTGCTCACTCTCTTTGGAATGCCTTAGAGAAGAGGTTTGCTGGTAATGCAAGTACCAAAAGAAATCAAAAAGACCTCTTGAAGCAGCAGTATGAAAACTTTTCTGGTGGCAAGAATGAAAACCTCACACAAATCTTTGACAGGTTCAACAAACTGATAAGTGAACTGGAAAGTGCAAAGGTCAACCTGGATCAAGATGAAGTCAACAGGAAGTTTCTCAGATCTCTTGGAGAAGAATGGACAGTCTACGCTGCTCAGTGGAGAACAAAAGACACACTTGATGAAATAGAATTGGATGATCTGTACAACAGTCTAAGAGTGTTTGAGACTGAAATAGATGCTAAAAAGAAATCCTTTTCTTATAATCATAACACTGCTCTTTTGTCCTCTGAAAAATCTAACAACTGTGATTCTTTTTCAGGTGGTGATGGAAGTTCTGCTGAAACACATTATGAAGCATTTGTTGCCAATGATGGATTATTTGCTCTAAATGTTGAAGACTTGGAGCAAATTCATCCTGATGATCTTGAAGAGATGGATTTAAAGTGGCAACATGCAATGCTAACCATGAGAGCCAAGAGATTTCTGAAAAGAACTGGAAGGACCAACTTTCAAGCCAAAACAGATGGCAAACCATCTTTTGATAAATCAAAAGTGGAATGCTACAAATGTCATAAGCTTGGTCACTTTGCCAGAGAATGTAGATCTCAAGGTCAACAGCCATCAAGGACTTCACAGCCAATCCAAACTTCCTCATCAACAGCACTTGTCTCTCAAGAAGACAATGTGTTTGACTGGAGTGATCAGACAGAGGAAGAATTCCAAAATCAAGCACTCATGGCAGAAACATCAACTGTCTCCTCCACTGAACTACCATCTGAGGTAAATTCTAAACTCTGCTCTCAATCATGCAAAAATATGGTTAAAAAGTACAGAGATCATAATGAGAGCATGTGCAAAACTCTTGCTAAGATGGAAGAGAGGAGGTATGAATATATGCAGGCCATAGAAGATCTGGAAAAACAGATCAATGATTATAAGGATAATGAGATTCAAATGGGGTATGATAGAAACTATCATGAGTGGGAGAAAAAGGAACTTAATAAGAAAATAGAATCTCTGAATAAAAAGGTAGAAGAATCTGAACAGAAGGTGTTAGAGGCTAATAAGAAACTAGAATCTGTTAACATAGATCTAGGTAATTTCAAGTTAGCAAATCAGAAGCTAGAACACCTAATGGAAGTTCAATTCAAAGATAGAGTCAAATCACAGGTCAATCCCAAAGAAGGAATAGGATACAAAGCTACTCCACCTCCATATAACAACAAGTACATTTATCCAATGAGTGAAGTAGCTGATAGACTTGTCAAAGAACCACTAGATAAGTCTATGACTAAAGTAGATCCTATCCTTGATAGCAGTCCTGAACCAAAAGTAGATGAGAGTCAACATAGCGACTGTGACACAAAGAGTACACCCATAGAAGCCAAAGTTCCCAGTACGAAAGGAAAAGAGAAGATGAGTGAATGCACTGCTACTCCACAAGTTTCTGCACTTTCTAACTGTAACACTGCATCTTCATCAAAAGGAACTAAAAGAGGTAAATCTGTTTCTATCTGCACATGCCAAAAGCATGGTGTTCAAAAGTTTCCTAAACAACAACAGGTAAGAGGAAACCAGAGAAACAAAAACCAGAAATTGGCTGAAAAATCTGGTGTTCCAATTCAAACTGTCAAAAGATGCTTTCACTGTGGAAGGAAGAATCATTTAGCCAAGGATTGTTTTTACAAACCAGCTGTTGCAAAACAGGCTGTACATCACACAAAATCAAATCTTAAACAGGCAAAACACTCAAAAGTGAAACCTTCCACAGCAGTTCCAAAGAGAACAGTTGATCACAAATTTTCAAAAATTAATAAAAAACAGTCCACACATCAAAAACAAGTTTTGGCAAAGCCTAAATCAAGTTTTAAACAAATATGGTGTGTCAAGGACAAATCTGGTGCTCAAACTGCTAATGCAAAAGATCAGACTGTTAAGTCAAAATCTGATGCTGTTAGTGCAAAAACTGAAACTGTTAGCACTACAAACACAGCTCAAGCTGCTGGGCATCAAACTGGAGCTGCTAGTGAATCATCTGAGACTGTCAAAAGAAAAGATGATCAAAATAATTGGATACCTCATATACTCACTAAATACTCTCCAAAGACTTCATCAGTAGATCTCACTAAATACAAGAAGTCAAAAACAGTTTTTAGTTATGTTGATATACAAGGCCAACCCAAAACCAATTTGGTTTGGGTTTACTCCACTACTAACTAAGCTGTTATTTGTGCAGGGCAACCACAGGTCTTCACATAAGACACGATGGCATCTGGACAGTGGATGCTCCAGGCACATGACAGGCAATTCTGAATGCTTGTCAAACTTCAAAGGATTTGATGGAGGTTTTGTTGCATTTGGAGGCAACTCAAAAGGAGGTAAGGTCACAGGTAAAGGTACTGTAAATGCAGGCAACATGATATTCCATGATGTTCTGTATGTTGAACAGCTTAAGTATAATTTATTGAGTGTCTCTCAAATCTGTGATAAACAAAACATTGTTCTATTCACAGATTCTGAGTGCATTGTTCTTTCAAAGGATTTCAAAATTCCTGAAAATCTTGTTTTACTCAGAACACCAAGAAAGGACAATGTTTACTGCTTAGACACAACTCTTTTAACCAAATCAAATACTTTAAGCTGTTTAATATCCAAAGCATCATCAAATGAGTCTGCTCTTTGGCATAGAAGGATGTGTCACATGAACTTCAGATCCATGAATGATTTAGTTAAAAAGAATCTGGTAAGAGGATTACCACAAAAGGAGTTCATTTGTGATGATCATTGTGTGGCTTGTCTCAAAGGTAAGCAACACAAATCTTCTCATAAGTCCAAAGAAATAAATTCAATCTCATCTATTCTTCAGCTGTTACATATGGATCTATTTGGTCCAACATCTGTTTTGAGTTTGAATAAAAGGGCATACTGTTTAGTCATTGTTGATGATTTCACCAGATTTACTTGGGTTTACTTTCTTAGATCAAAAGATGAAACTGCTGAGCTTGTTAAGTCTTTTATCCTTAAGATAGAAAACCAATCAATTCCAAAGTTAAGGTGATAAGATCAGACAATGGAACTGAATTTAAAAATCAAATTCTAAACAGTTTCTGTGAGTCCAAAGGTATTGCTAGACAATATAGTGCACCAAGAACACCACAGCAAAATGGTGTAGCTGAAAGAAAGAATAGAACATTAATTGAGGCTGCTAGAACAATGTTAGCTGATTCCAATCTGCCTATGACTTTCTGGGCAGAAGCTGTTAATACAGCCTGTTATGTTCTAAATAGGGTTCAAGTAGTTCAATCACAAGGGAAAACTCCCTATGAGTTATTCCACAACAGAAGTCCCCTAATAGCTTTCTTCAAGCCTTTTGGATGCCCATGTACTATTCTTCACACTAAGACTCACTTAGGGAAGTTTGAGAGTAAGGCTGAAGAAGGATTTTTTGTAGGATACTCAATTCAAAGCAAAGCCTATAGAGTATACAACCGTGTGTCTAAAACAATTGAAGAAAGTGCCAATGTTGAATTTAATGAAAATACTGCTAACATCAAAGGCACTGGTCCTGATTGGTTGTTTGATTTAGATTCACTAACAAATTCTCTGAGCTTTGCTGAGTTTCCTGCAGAAGCTGATGCATACAGGGTTGAAGCTGCCAACACAAATTCTCATGCTGCCAATACAATATCTCATGCTGGTAGCACAAAGTTTCAGACTGCTGCAGATTCAACAAGTTGGGATGATTTCACCACTCTACCACTTCTGTCATGTGATCCTCCAGGGGTCCTGAGCACTCAACATGAGGCAAATACAGACACTGAAGTGCCATTCCCAAGTCCTGACAGCACAGCTCAACCAGAAAAGGAAACAGCTCCAGTTTCTAGGCTAGCAGTCCCAACAGCTTCTCAAGCTGTTAGCCTAGAAACTCAAGCTGTTCCAGAAACTGAACCATTCACTGGTTCTGATGGAGATGACACAAACCTTGGAACATCCTTCCAAACAGAGAGAGAGCCCACACTACAAGTTCATAAGTATCACCCTCTCAATCAAATATACTGGGTGATCCAAGCACTCCTGTTCAAACAAGGAAGATGGTTCACAATGAGACTGCTGCTGCTGAACAAGCAGTTCCAGAATTCAGTCTAGCTGCTTTTGAACATGCCTGCTTCATGTCTCAATTAGAACCTAAAAAGGCATCAGACGCACTAAAAGATGCATCCTGGATTGAAGCTATGCAAGAAGAGCTTTTACAGTTCAAAATCCAGAATGTATGGACTCTGGTGGATCTTCCTAAAGGTAAGAGAGCAATAGGTACCAGATGGGTGTTCAGAAACAAGAAGGATGAGAGAGGGATAGTCATCAAAAACAAAGCAAGACTAGTAGCACAAGGGTACACTCAAGAAGAAGGAATAGACTATGATGATGTTTTTGCTCCAGTAGCAAGAATTGAAGCCATCAGACTATTTCTAGCATATGCAAGCTTCAAAGGCTTTAAAGTGTATCAAATGGATGTCAAGTCTGCTTTCTTGTATGGGACAATTGAAGAAGAAGTGTATGTGTGTCAACCTCCTGGTTTTGAAGACTACAAGTATCCAGACAGGGTGTACAAGCTAGACAAAGCACTCTATGGTCTTCACCAAGCCCCCAGAGCATGGTATGACACACTGTCCTCATATCTTCTACAGAATGGATTCAAGAGAGGCACTCTGGACAAAACACTTTTCACGAAAACCATCAAAACTGAGATTCTTCTTGTCCAGATCTATGTTGATGACATCATCTTTGGCTCAACTAATGATAAGTTGTGCAAAGATTTTGAGGCCCTAATGCACAAAAAGTTTCAAATGAGTTCAATGGGGGAACTCACATTCTTTCTAGGGCTGCAGGTCAAACAGACGCCTACTGGTCTATTCATAAGTCAATCAAAGTATGTCAAAGACATACTGGAAAAGTTTGGCTATCAAGACACAAAGGTTGCAAGCACTCCAATGGATCCTCATAAACAGCTTCATACAGATAAAGATGGCATAGATGTGGACATTCATCTCTACAGATCCCTTATAGGATCTCTCATGTATCTAACATCTTCTAGACCTGATATAATGTTTGCTGTTTGTGTATGTGCCAGGTTTCAATGTTCACCAAAGGATTCTCACTTGGTTGCTGTTAAGAGAATCTTCAGATACCTCAAAGGCCAACCACATTTAGGTCTATGGTATCCCAAAGACTCTCCTTTTGAACTAACTGCTTATTCTGACAGTGACTATGGTGGCTGCAACATTGACAGAAAATCCACAACTGGTGGATGTCAATACTTAGGAGCAAGACTGGTCTCTTGGCAATGCAAAAAGCAAACAACTGTCTCCACATCATCCACTGAAGCAGAATACGTAGCAGCTGCAAGCTGCTGCTCCCAGGTAATGTGGATTCAAAATCAGCTTAGAGACTATGGTATGAATTTCTTATCCACTCCTATTTATATTGACAATTCAAGTACCATAAGCATTGTGCAAAATCCAGTGAAATTCCCAAAAACAAAGCATATAGAAATCAGATTTCACTTCATCAGAGATTGTAATGAAAAGAAGTTAATCCAAGTTACCAAAATTCACACAGATGATCAGCTAGCTGATTTATTTACAAAACCTTTTGATGTAGGAAGGTTCACTTTCCTAATATCAAACATTGGTATGGTAAATATGGATTAATTGATTTCTATTACTATCAACTTAATATGCTAATTTAAGGGGGAGACACTGTGTTAGTGAAAAGTTGCACAATTTTACACTAACAGCATGAGTCTTTTCTCATGCTGCTAGTTCATTTTCTCATGCTGCTGGTTATTTTCACTTGATCTGTCAAAATGTGCAGGGTATTTGGGTAATTTTTCAAATGTGTGCGCGGGACCCAACCTTTTCGAAACCTTTAAAGGTCCCAGTTTCGTTCAGTTGTAACTACCAGTTACATATTGCTTCCAAGGCCTTCTTCTTTCTCTCTGAACGATACACACATTCTTTGCAAACCCTAAACCTAAACCGTCGTTTCTTTACCCATGGAGTTCGTAAAAGAACACAACTGCCTTCCATATACCCTGAAACACACTGACCTTCAACCATTCCATGAGATGATGGACTTCCTCAGGCACTCCCATATCCACTATGCTCTCCATATTAACCCCACTATCTACATATCTCATATTGAGCAATTCTGGAATCATGCCTACCTTCAAACCATCAATGGAGTGCCTACCCTGACTTCCAAAATCGATGGTACTACCATCAATATCACCGAGGAATCCATCAGAAATCATCTGCATCTTCAAGATGCCACAGGTATAAAAGACCTATCCCTTCAAGCTTTATATCTTGGTCTTCAAAATATTGGTTATAGGGGGCCTGCTGATTCTTTTACTTTTCTTAAGGCACACTTTTCTCCTAAATGGAAATATCTTGTGCATATTCTTCAGCAGTGTTTAAGCCCCAAAAGAACTGGTTGGTCCGAATTTTCTTCAAACATTGCCACTGCCTTAGTGTGCTTTTCTACTGGCCAACAGTTCAACTTTTCAAACATAATCTTTCAAGGAATGCTAAGGCACCATTCCCTGAAGCATGGGAAATTTTTGATGTATCCTCGATTCTTGGCAAAAATAATTGCACACACCTGCACTACTTCCAACTTACATAAGAGGATACATGTTTCCCATAGGCACTCACTATCTTCACTCAAAAGGCTGCTAAAGCCAAGTGCCAATTTTGTTAGTATAGATGCTCCATTGCCCTCTGCAATGATGAGCATCATCACAAGAAACAGAGGAGAGGGGCCTGAGCAGACATAGCCTAACATCACTGCTTCAACCCCAGGACCCCAACCCACTCCTCATGATACAAACATATCCTCTGATCCTTTTGAACAGCCTACACGCCCACTCAGATATCTATACAAAAGAAAAAGGGGATCAGGAGCTCCTTCCTCCTCTTCCCATCAGCCACAGCCATATATCCCTGTGCAGGAGAATCCTTCTGCACAGAATATCCAAAGGGAACCAATTGAGGACACTCCCAACCTCAATCAGGAGGTGAACATCTCTTCTGAGACTGTTCATATGGGTTCTGTGGCTGGCACCACTGATGTCTCTGCACAAGAGGCACAGGAAAGGGCCAACATCTCTAAGACCACACCCATGGCAACAGCTAGTGTGCAAACACAAGCTGGAAGACCCCAGTACCAAGAACAGAGGGGCCCAGAGGTTTCTACTTCTGGAATTCATGTCAGTGATAGACCACAAACACCCCTGGTGTTTTCTGATCTTGAGACTAGTTTGCAACTCATGCTTTTGACGGATCCCAAGCTGAAACCTGTTGTAGCTATGTTGGAATACCAAATGTCCATCATTGCTGCACAGGGTGCACAAATCATGGCTCTAAAGCAATCAGAAGTGGCTCAAAAACAGAGAATGGATTATCTTCATAAGGGGTTTACCCTTTGTGGAAATAAGCTCATTCAATTAGAGCGTTTGATTCAAACCCAAGGGGCAAAGGTTGTAGGTCCTCCTGACCAAACCAATGCTTCCAAAAAGGGGGAGAATCAGGAGGTTCCAAAACAGTCCAAGCAGCTCCACAACAACAACAGTCCAAGTAGCACCAACAGTCCCAGTTTCTAGGCTAGCAGTCCCAACAGCTTCTCAAGCTGTTAGCCTAGAAACTCAAGCTGCTCCTTCCAAAGCCACTGGAGTTGTTATAAGAGAAGGTATTCAAGCTCCATCCAGTTCAGTCCAACAGTCTGCTACAAAAGATAAAGGCAAGGGTATTCTCATTGAGTCTCCAAAGCACAAATTTTCTTCAAGAGAAGCCCAGATTGCCTTTGATGCTGAGATTGCCAGAAAATTAGCAGAAGAACAAGATCAGGCCTTAGACCAGCAAACCCATGCCCCAATGCAAGATGATGAAACCTTAGGAGATTACCTAAGAGGGTTTGTGGTCAAGCAAGGTGAAAGAAAGAGGAAGATGCCAACTGGGCATACCAAGGCTGAGGATAGAAGATTCTTGATAAATTTTGCTTTTGCAGCAGGGATTCCAAAGAAAATGGCTCAGTCCATGACCACTGAAAGGCTGCAGGCAATACATGATAAAGAAATGGAGAAAAGAAAGAAAGCAAGAGTCTCCTCAGAAATTCAGCCAGTACCAAAAGATCAACCGTCCCAGTCAGTCCAACCATCAACAAAACCAGTCCATCCTGAAGCTGTTCATGCACCGGCTCAAGCTGATCAACCCACTGTTTCTATTCCATCAGCTGTTAAGAAGGTGATCTTTGAACATCATCTGCAAAAGGCTATGGAATTAGAGAAGTTGATTGATCAACATGACTTCACAAAGCCTGAAATCAACTACTGGTTTGCAAAGTCCCTAGATGAAAGAAACTTAAGAGTCAAGTTTGTGATAAGGAGAGAATCTGGACCAGAAGAAGAGTTTGATACATTCTGGCAAATGGTTCATAAGCTGACCAGGGATGAACTGATAAAGATGTACAACATAGGATCGGTATCTCAAGTTAGATCTGCTCTTCCACAAGTAAAACAACTCATAAGAGATCTAAGTTCAGTTGCTGATTCTAAGTTTGCAAAAGAAGAAGTAGAGGATGCTGAGAAGAAAGGGAAAAAGATCAAAGAAGTTCACATCTTTGTTAAATCCAGAACTTACAGAATCAAATTCTCAGATGGGTCGGGTATTTTCTTCACTCTCGAGTTCTTAAATTTTTCAAAAGATATGCTACTCCAACTAAAATCAGTTAGGATATCTTGTGATAAAGAAGAGATGAAGAGAGATTTTTTGAAGGATGTAGATCAGAAGCTTGCACAGTTGTAAGTTTTTGAAAGCCTTGGTTTGTACATAACAGTTTACTTATTTATTTCCTTATTTGTATAAAACTTAAAGTCTTGTGTAAAGAATTTAAGTTAGGGGGAGATTGTTGGGAAATAGTTTAAGTAAGGTTCAAGCTGTTAGTTAGACTTCTCAAGCTGTTAGTTAGACTTCTCAAGCTGTTAGTAGATTCTCTGTTTAAATACAAAGTTCATGCTGTTGGTTGAAGAAACTCGAGCTGCCAGTGTTAAAGTTCAAGCTGCTAGAGTAAAACTGCTCAAGCTGCTGTGTTCAAGCTGTCCAACGACTCAAGCTGCTCAACAGTTTCTCAAACAGAAAGTGCTGATTTTCAGGGAAGATATCTACAAGAAGATTCCAGCATATCTACTATCAAAGAAGTCCTAGTCCTTCAAGGAAATATGTCCATAGAGCAATATAAATAGACAGAATGTTGTATAGAAAACAGAGGCATACACATACGCACATAGAAGTTTTCTGCATTATTGAGTCTGTAATTGCTTTATTGTTTAAGTTTTCATAAGCCTCTAAGGTTGTAAAACCCTAAGAACAATCTGTGTTCTTCGTCTAATCATAACAGATTAGAGGTGATTGTAATCATTCAATTCAACAATACAAACAGTCTTGATTACTTCTTATATTTATGCTTTATTGTTTCTGAAAGTTTTTGTTAAAATAATTAAGTGTTATTCCGCAAACTTCTTAATTAAACTTTGATTCAAAGCAAGATTATTGATTTATACTCTGATAAATTCAAATCAGTTAATCTTAGTGGCTCATAGCTTTAGATCCTGACAGATCTACAAAAAATGCCCCCAACTCAGGCTCTTCAATCAGCTTGCCTTCTTCAAATTCCACTCCTTTGGGCAGGCTGTGGTAACTCCCTTGATCTTTACTGCATAGTCACCTTGTTCAATCAAGATCAGGAGTTCCTCCAGCTCTAAATCTTTTTTGTTCCTCTTGGCCTTTATTTTGGGGTAAGTGACTGAGACACCCTTACTTAAATCTTCTGAGATCAGGCCAAGATCTTTCACTCTTTCCATCAGCTTTTTGACATATGCCCTGATAGTCTTAGCCGTTTCAGACTTAGACTGGCTCAGGGAAACTGCCAACTCTACCCATTCTCTGTACCCCATCTGTGCAACATCAGCGTAGTCATATGATTCCAGTTCTGGGCCTGTTGCACCCATTCTGGTTATTTGTAGCTTCCACTGTTTGCCTTTTCTTGAAATGGGCACAGCTTTGACAATAGCTTCCTTGGCAAGTATATATTCTATCAGCAACATCAAAGAACTTTTTCCTTGCCAAGTTGTCAAAGTGTATCTTGGCTCTTGTAGAGGATGCTTGTTTGGACTTGGTCCAGAGTCCGGAGCATCATTTTCCTTACCACTTTCCTTTTCACCCGTTGATTCTCTAGTAGCTTCAAGCAGTTTTCTTTGCATATCCACAGAAGGCATTTTAATTTTGCTTGCCTCTTTAAATGCAAGAGATATGGCAGCTTTGGCTGAGGCTTCTTCCTTTCTTAGTGTTTCCAGAGCTTGGAGTTGTTCATCTCTGAGCTCATAGTATTTCTCCATAGAAACACCCATTTCTTTAGCCCTTGCCTTATCAAACTTTAGATGCGCTGCTCTTTGATGGTCAGGGTCAAAAGCTGCTTTCTTCTTTCCTTTGGCTGTTGTCGTTTGAACATCTTCAGGAATCTCTTCTTTTTCTTCTTCCAAGATCAGATGCCTCCTTCTGCTTGGCCTGTCCCCAGATGGATTCCTCCCCCTTAGTTTGTGCAGGGTTTGGAGATCTAGCCTGAGTAGGCTGAGCAGCTTCAGTTTCATGGGAGACATCTGCAGCTGATGCCCCTGCTGCTTGACCAACAGATGCTGATTTCTCCTTAGATAGAGAAGAGATTCTCTCCCCCTTAAACATAGTCTCGAGGCAGACAACTTCTCCCCCTTTAAAGGAGATGGACCAGCACCTTCAACAACTGGTCTGCCTGGAGAAAAAAATTTAGCAGGCTTAGCAGCAGGTTTGGGGCCAACCAGGCTATGCACTAAGAAAGCCAGGTTGTCCTTAACCTCTGCAAGCTGGGTAAGGCAGGTTTGAAGAGAAGAGGATTGGGAATCAGCAATTGAGGACAACTTGACTAAATTTTCTCTGTCAGAAGTTGTGAACAACAAACTTTGAAGCTGTGCAAGATGTAACTCAAGAGAGTTCTGCACATCATCAAGATTTGCTGACACAGAATTGGACAGAGAAACAATTAGGGAGTTCAAGCTGGCCAATGTAGCAGGAAGGATAGTAGTGCAAGTGGTGAGGAGAGTTGACAGCTGTTGGGAAATGGCTGTCATGGAGGACACAGAGTCCTGTTGATGGGAAAGAATAGAGGAGAGTGAAGTGGAGATGTTTTGCAGCTGTGCAGTGAGTGCAAGCAGCTGTGAGGACTGGTCAGGTTGTGGAGTGACTGGGAAGGAATTCTTGAACAGATCAAAGAATCCTTGGAGCTGGGCAGACACAGAGTCTGAGATTATAGATGGTAGGGAAGTCATGGAGTTTTCCAAAGATCCAACTTTGTTGGTCAGCAAAGAAAGCTGATCCTTCAAAGGAAGATCTTTAGGGGATGGGGAGTATGGGTAGACTGTTTGGATTGTGTAGAGGGATAAGAGTGAGATGAGGATGAGGCAGGTGTTTGGGGATGTGATGGAGAAGGAAGGGTGACTCTGGACAGAAGCTCCATAGCCTGGGCAAAAGTAATATGGCCCAGCTTGGAGGGGTCAATGGGTCCCTCAGCAGTGGATGTATCTGCTTCATCAGGAGAAGGGGTAGAGGATGGTAGCATTTCATATGTTGCTTGTGTTGCAGCATCTTCATTAAGACCAGGGGTTCTTCCCTCTGCAGCACCTTGGTTTAAAGGTGCCTCATCATTGGGAGATGGAATGTGCATTTCAACATCAGTAGTGATGAAACCTGCTGATGGAGTTTGCGTATGAAGTGCAGCCTCACCGGACGGATGGTATGTACCCTAAGGTTCATCAACTTGAGATGTTGGTATTTCAGCAGCTGTTGGGTGTACAACAGCTGTATCATGAGGAGCAGAAGTTGGAGGCTGATATACTGGATGATTTAATCCAGCAGGTTTGGCACCTCGTGCTGACTCAGGGTGTGAAGAAGTATGGGGTGGAGACTGTGTGGACTCAGTATGGAGTGGAGTGAACTCCTGTCTTTCAATATTCTCAGCCTGTTGGGAGGCTGGAATAGTTGAGGTGGTAGTCTCCTTATGTACAACTGGTTCCTGTTGGGAGGAACCAGAGGGCCTAGGCTGACTCAGGGTAGACTCTTTCTGGAGTGAAGCCTGCTCCAAATGTGCTGAACCTTCTCCCAAAATAGGAGAGACAGCAGGGGTTGCTTATTTTTCAACTGAACCCTGTTGAGAGGGAACAGATGGGCTAGATGGGTTGGTTGTTTTCTTTGTGGCTAAGGTTTTGCGTCTGAATAGTCTGGGAGATGAAGTGGAGGATGGAGGTTGTGGAGAAGATGTGAGGGGATTTGTTTGGACTGGTGAAGAGACTGGGTCAGAAACAGGTGGGTTTTCCAAAAAGACAATGAGAAAGTGGGATGTCTTTATAGTCTGAGAGACTCAGTGAAGCTTCTTCATTGGACAATGAGAAAGTGGGATGTCTTTCCATAAAGACAAAACACATTTTCTGCACATGTTGATAAAGCAGACTTGTCTTTATGTGGCAGAATCTTTGTCTTTTTCTTTTTGTCACTGTTGCATAAGACTTTAACCAAAAGAGGAATGTCAACTTTGCATCTTTCTTCTTTTGTTAACGCCATTTTGATATAAGAAAAGTATGTCACCCTTTTCAGATATCCGTTTGTCTTCATGTAACAGAACAGCGTAGGCAGGCTTTTGCAGTTTCTGTTTTTCCACTTTGTCTTCGACTTGTAAACTGATTTTGTAGCCAAAAACAATACATGAGGACTTGGAAACATATTCCATAAAGTGTTTAGCCTGTTCACAAAGAACAGGTTCTGTTCACAAAGAGCAGAACACTTAAAGTCTTTCCAAGCTGCTCAACAGAACAGAGCAGCGTAGACAGTTTATGTCCAGCTTGTAAACTGATCTTGTAGACAGTTTGGACAATCTGCCTTTGTTGCAATGAATGCAACAGGGTAAACAGCTTTGGCTGATATTGCAAATCACTTTTCAGGTTTCAATAAGGCAGAAACAGACCTTAAATTATACCTTCAAGTGCATCAAACAGGTTTAATTAAAAATCTCTCCCTAAGATGTAGAGCAAGTTTGACTGAGGCCTTTTTGTGCCTAACAATTTTCAGTAAACGTTTAAAACATTTTAAGGAAAAAAATTTTAAAACAAACATTTTGAGAAAGTTTAAACGTTTTGAAAAATTTAAAATTTGAAGTAAAACTTTTAAATGTTTTTTGCAGAAATAAAGATGTCAAAATTTTCTAAAAAGTTCAATTTATTTTAATGTATACGAAAACGTTTAACTTTTTTATAGTAAAGTTGAGTACTCAATAAAATTAATTTGTTTAATGATTCAAAAAAAATGTTTAATTTTTTTAAATTAAAAGACTAAACTCAATCGTTATATTTTTAGTTTATAGTTAGTAGAGTCGGGTTCAAATAAGTACCTCTCGAAATCAAGTGCACCTGAAGGTACCAACCTTAAAAAACTTTTTTTAAAATTTTTTTGTTCATAACCATATTTAATTTAATGTTATACGCATGATGTATGATTTTCACATAGATTCACACTTTCTGTATCCTTAAAAATTATGTGAATGCTCAATGCATATTTATGTCAATGAAATGATCATTCACATGATCTTTTTTTACCATTCACAAGATTTATGATATTGCTCCTTTTGAAAAAAAAATCTTATAATTTAATCTTATACATGTCTATTCAAAAAACAATGTGAATGATCATTCACATTAGGATACGCTGGAATCTTATAGGTACGCTGATAAACCTGATTCATAGTTAGTAATCATAACTATTCATACGCCTTTATAAATATTTTATTATTTATTTTTATGTCTTTTTTATTAAATTAATTTACTAGTATTTTTATTTTTTAGATTAGTTTAATATTCAATAATCTCATAAAGGTTTAACTTTTTCTACAAAAATTCAAAAAGAAAGTCTAAAGTTAAAAAGCTATTATATTTTAATTTTTAAAATGATGAGAATATCAATTTATATGTTTTTATAGATATCTTAATTCTTATTAAAAATTATTTAACGTAAAAATGATAAAAATGTGTAACTTAATAAAATAAATATATATTTTATGATTTAAAAAAAATTTACATCTTATTTTAAAAAGTTCAAAATGTTATCTTTTAGTTTTTTATTAAGAGTAATATTTATTTAATATTTCTTAATGAATATTTTTTTTTCATTTATGTATTTTACATTGAATTAACTTTACTTGTATTTTTAATTTTTTAAATTAGTTTATTATTTTATAATAATAGAAATAATAATTAGAACAACATTAATGAAATTATTAACAAGTAAGAATATAATGGTCAAAAGACAAAATCCGTAACAAAACTTTAACCACAATGATGATTCTTATAATTTTAAAGTTAAAGGGTGTAGTCCATAAATTATAGTAAACCACATTCACAAAATTTGTAATTTATTCGGTAATAATACAAGGTTCAGATATAAGCCGTAACAATTATGTAACTTAAAGGGATGTAAATGAAAGTTTTATAATCCATTCTCGTTTTTACAAATAAATTGGCCGCAGCAGCCATAATTGTAAAAACCCGCCCCCTTGATAAGTTGACTTAATGGTGCTTTCATCGGATCCTCCTCCTCCTCCTCCTGGTTTAGCATCAATAGCAGATCCTGATGAGTGCTCAAATGTTAATGACAGTCCTCCTCCTCTCGATTCACTAGAAATGGAACAAGACTCTGACCAGTCCTTAACATCAAATGCTAATATTAACTCTCAGAATCCTTCTTCAGATTCACTAAAAGTAGGAGAAGAAGACTCTCATCAGTACTTAAATGCATCAAATACTATTGTATCTAACTTTGTTTCTGTGAAGCTCTCCAGCGACCACAACTTCCATCTTTGGGAAACACAGATGAGTTGCCTCATCAACAGTCATATGCACGACATCGTATTTCTGGATGAGCACAGTCTCCGTATAGAAGTTTCCACGAGTTCCTTGAAGAATCAATATGACAATCTTCTCAAAGGTTGGATTTTTGGTTCACTTAGCGAAGATGTACTTAAGATTGTTATCAACTGTGCTTCAGCCGAAGATGTTTGGAAGAAACTGGACTTTCTCTTTAATCCGAAGCAGAGTTCTCGACAAGGTATGATTGATTACAAAATTTTATGATTTTACAACCTTTGTTAACAAAAAAATGTGCATAAAATCTTAGATCTACCATCATCTCGAGCTAAGAAGTTAATCATTCTAATGGTGGTGAATATAGGATTTTTGTGAACATTTTATTTGTTGCAAACATTGTCTTTAAATCTTATAAATCTTATTGCAGATGCTACCGAACCCTTCTATTAACCTATGAATTTTCTTGGATACTATGAATTTTGTTGAATCTTATGAATCTTATTGGATCTTACGAATCTTGTTGAATTCTATGAATCTTGTTACAGATTATGCTATGAATCCTTTGAATGTTATAAATCTTATTATAGATACTTGTATAGTTGTATGAACCCTTTGAAGTATATGAATATTGTTAGTTTGTTACAGCACTTCTATGAACTATATGTTACATATAAATCTTGTTGCAGAGTCTTATGAACCCTTTAAATAATATGAATCTTGTTACATATAAGTATTCATATATACCAACAACTGTTGTTACAAGATTCATATGATTCAAATGGTTCATAGAATTGTCCACAACAAGATTCACAACATTTAAAAGGTTTATAACAATGTTTATAACAAGATTCATAGAATTCAACATGACATATAAGATTCAACATATGCATAGGATTTAACAAAATTCATAGATTCCAATAAGATCCATAGGTTAATAGAAGAGTTTAATAGTATCTGCAACAAGATTCGTGTTCACAATGTTTACAACGAAAAATAATTTGTCTATATTAGTATGATGTCGGCCTGTTGGGTCAAAGTAGTTGTCCATGTTCAACACTGAATATCGTACATTTTAATGTGAAAACCATGTTTTGTGGTGCCTTATGTTATAGAAAGAAATCTGTTCATGTTTACATAGTTGAAATTAACTAGCTAGTTACTAAAATGAATAATAAAATGGTATGTATGTATAGTAGACGCAGCTCCAACGAAACCGAAAGCAAAACCAAAAATCAAAGACATCACCAGACTCAAGTTGTATCGAGCTACCATGGAAGGGCATTGGTGGGAGGTAGAAATTATACTGAGGAATGATCCTGATGCAATAAGAGATGAGATCAACGATGGTGGCGAAACGGTTCTTCACGTAGCGGTTGGAACATATCATAAATATCTCGTGAAAAAGTTGTTAGATTTTATAAATAATGATGATGATGCAGAAGAAATACTTGGAAAGAGAAGTTTGGATGGAAGCACAGCCCTTCACATTGCCGCAATTACTGGCAACACATATGCAGCGGGTCTCTTGATTCAAAGAATGACAAGGCTGTTGGGTGTTGAAGACTGTGTGGGATGTATACCAATGCTTGTAGCTTTGCAAAATCACCATTATGAGACCTCTTTATTTTTGTTAAAAGCCGGCCGCCGATATGAAAGATCAACATTTGTTGCTTATGTTCTTCTTCACACTCTTATTTGTGCCAAACGCTATGGTCAGTAGCTGATTTACCAAACAATTAATCCCAGACACACTACTTTGATTACTTACACTCTCTTGATCATACATCCTGGCAGATTTAGCAATCGATTTACTTGATACATATCAATCCATGGCCGTGTACCGTGGTGAGGAGATACTTGAGGTTATAAGTAAAAACTTTCCAAGTGGGCTAAAAGACTATTGGGAAACACATGTGTATCCATCATGTAAGATAGATCCGTTGTTTTTTTCCAATATATTCATTCTTAAAGATATATGATTGCATAATGTTTCTCTCCTCCAGCGATGGGCGATATTCGTGAAAAGATAGTCAACGAAACCAGTTGGCTGTTTACTTCATTAACAATTTTCAACTCAGGAGCCAAAATTAAACGTATTAAGGGTGTTTTGTCCGGAACAGTCATGATGTTACTTGGTGAGCAATTGATTACCAATAAATTAAGCTTAATCAACTGATCGATCAATAAATTTAATTAAGCTTAATATCGGTTTCTAATTTAATTTTTGTGCTTGTGCAGTTCCAGTATTGATGCTTCTTTTAGTCTATCAGTTGGTTCGTTACCTCATGCTCCTGATTTATTTATCGTTTTCTATGATTTATCTCCTCTTGTGGAAGATTGCAATAAAACTAGGTATGGATATACCAACATATATATATATAGGAGGTAATAAAAAGAAAAAATGATGCGATCTTTTTTGAACCAATAATAAATATTTAACTTGCAGTTCCGCCCATCAAGAATATCGAAAAGAAAAAGAGGGAATGGGAAAATGCAAAAAAGTTTCTGAAATTGGTTTGTGACAAAATAGACGAGGCGGATCGTCAGTCCAAATACAACGCTTCAATTCTTGAGGCTGCACGTCAGAATGCTTATGAGGTTGTTGAAGAGATTTTATCTAGATCACCTGATGCAATTGGGTATAGAGATCAAAATGAAAATGACATTATTCAATTAGCCGTTATACACCGGTCAGAAAATATCTACAACATCATCTACAAAATAAGAGGCCGTGACATGCTTTATTCAAGAGATCAGGTAGGCAACAATATCTTGCACATGGTTGGAAGATTGGCGCCATCAAGCAAACTCGAGCGAAGAACAGGTGCAGCGTTACAACTACAACTAGAGCTTCAATGGCGCGAGGTATATGCTAAATAAAGTAAAAAAAAAAAAAAAAAAATGGATTATGATTTATTATGGGTAACAGGGTACGTAGTAACCGACCTTGGCTTACCTAATCCACGGGATATATATATATATCAGTTTAAATCCATCGCCACACACGGATTAAATTTGGGTAAAGCTCTCCCAAAAGGAAATTGGCATGGTCACACAAAGCTTTTTCCATGGATTATTATATTTTATACTTATTTCAGTTAAAGCTAATTTTGTAGGAAGTGAAGAAGCTCATGGTTTCATTTTACCATGCTCAAACGAACATGTATGACGAGACACCAGATATGGTGTTCACAAGGGAACACGAGAACTTGTTGAAAGAAGGGGAAAAGTGGATGAAAACCACAGCAGAATCATGTAGCATTACAGCCGCACTAATCACCACAATAGTATTTGCAGCTGCCATTACTGTACCAGGTGGAAGCAATCAAGAAACTGGTATCCCATTGCTTACAAAAGAAGCCGCATTCGTCATCTTTGCAATAGCAGACACAATCTCACTATGTGCATCAACGGTCTCATTACTAATGTTTGTATCTATCCTCACTGCACGTTTTGCTGAGCAAGATTTTCTCATCAAGTTGCCAAGACAATTGTTTATTGGCCTTTGCTCATTATTGCTATCTATGATTGCCATGATGGTAGCCTTCGGGATGACAGTGTTCCTTGTCTTTTGTCATCAGAAAGCATGGATGCTCGCCCCAATAGGTGGATTGGTTTTCCTACCAATTACGATTTTCGTTGTCCTACAATTCCCCCTCATGGTAGATTTATTCAAGTCTACGTATGTGCCAATCTTTGGCAAGAAAAGTAGCGGTTACACTGATTGGTCTCATCCAGGCCACATATTGACGTTTGTTGACAAGTTAAATGAGCGCTGGAGCAACCTGCAGCGTCTACCACAACATCCTCCAGCGCCATCCCCGACACCAAAAGGACAAGCATATGCAGTAGAGACAGCGCTAACTTCAGCATCTGCAGATGCCATTCAGCGTCGGCCCACACCCGTTTAGTCCCCCCATACTGGATTCTGGTGCATAGAATTTGAAATTGTATTCATAGATTGAGGAACATAAGAGAAAGCATGTTGCATTGGTAACCATAAAATGCCCAACACTATATATAGTGTTGGTCAGTTTTAGGAGAATTTTCTTCACCTCAACAACGTATATGGTAGCTGTCATATTCAAATGATGTTTGATAATCACTTCGATCTATATATACACATAAAAAACATGATAGAATACTTTTACTAGTTAATTTGTTAAAAGTAGTGTTTTTGAGTATTTCTACATAGAATACGCAATACTCTACATATAATACATGATAATCTATATAGAATACGTTCAATAATTTATTTGTTATTGTTGTATCTAATTTTCTATATAGAAAAAATTTTCTATATAGCAATTTTTTTAGCAGTTAAATAATTTTCTATATTGAAAAAAAATATTTTTTTAGAAAAAAAAACATTTTCTTTTACTATAAAAATTAATTCTCATGAAAGATTGAGAAAATGAAGATGGAAAAAAGGAAGAGAGAAAAAGAGAAAAAAACGGTTTTTTTTCTTCCAAAAATACCATTTGCATACATTTTCAAGATTCCCAATTATAAAAGTTTAAATACATTTGACAATTTTTCAATCATAGATCTTCTTGATCTAATGACCACAAATGGTTCGTCTCACAAATATTTATGTTCTCAAAAAAGCATATATATATATATATATATATATATATATATATATAAAATGGGGCATCTGTATGCATTGTGCACTTTGGGAACCTGTATGCACCGTTAGATCTTGAATTTTAATGGTTCAGATTGTAGTGGCAAAAGGGTAATTAACTTGAAAATAGGTGCACGGGTGCATAACTTCTCGCGCGCGGAAGGGCAAAATCGGAAGATGCTTGAATTCAGAAAATATTCTATCCGAATCTAAACAAACATGATGCATCTTCATCCAATTTATTGAATTCGTCTTCAAACACGATGCATCTTCATCCAATTCAATTTCAAACATGATGCATTTCGACCATATTCATCCTCGTTTTTGTTCCATCATTATGTATCACCAAAATCGTGATGCATTTCGGCCATATTCATCCTCGTTTTTGTTCCATCATTATGCATCACCAAAATCGTGATGCATTTCGACATTTAAACGTGTTAATTTCGTGATGCATCTCGAAATTTAAACGTGTTCATCAACGTCTTTTCATCATTGTCGTGATGCATTGTTGTTATGCATCATGTTTGAAACAACCAATACCATATGCTCCAACTATTTCTTGGAAGCAATAACCACCAACATTAATAAAGAATCTTAGAATTCTTTGACTAGCCATAAGCATAAAACAAAATCGTAGAATGAACTGTTTGTGAAAAAACTGATACTCAAAGACCATGATCAATAGACGCAAGCAAATTCTCGTCAACATCGATGCACAGGTATGGTGCAGAGTTGCATACCGACGGTGGACAGCGATGGTGGTGATGGGCCTGGCGGTAGTAGTAGTGGTTGTCTTGTGAAAACTGGTTGAGAGAAAGAGAGATGGAGAGAGGCTAGCCATGAAAGAGAAAGGGAAAGAGACAGAAAAGGGGATGGATTTATAGAAAGGTGGTTGATCATTTTATTTAGTTTCCTAAATAAATGATAAATATTAAATTAAATCTTAAAATTTAACAATACATTATTAAGCATTCTTAAAATGCCCTTAATGCACCATTTGTTAACAAGCAATGCATTTTTTGTTTCCATTTGGTTCCCGATACATATGGTGTCCCATAGAACCTCTATATATATATATATATATATATATATATATATATATATATATATATATATATATATATATATATATATATATATATATATATATATATATATATATAGGGAAATTTATGCAAAAAAATCCCCAAAGTACACTTTTCTTTTGCGATTAAGTCCCCCATTCATTTTTTTTGCCTAATAAATCCATCAACCACTAAAATCTCTTTAAAATAGAATACCTTATGATTACAACCGGTTGTGACCGGATAAAATTCCAACGTGGCGGTACGTAATCAAAGACTTAACCTAAACAACCTTTTTTTTTTTTACCCTAATCACAATTTTAACCAAACAACCTTTTTACCCTAATCGAACCGCTTACCCCTTCGTTCCCAACAGAAGGGTAATTGACGACGACCATCCTGTGTAACTGTAATCGGCGGAGACCAGTGATCTGTGCCCTTCAAATCCAAGGAAGTTCATTCATCTGTTGTCATTAAGCTGTGCGCTTCACATCGGTGGTAATTTTTGTTTGTTTTCCACAGGATGTCGACATCAGGTAGTGAAATTTTTTTGAAATTGGACGTTAATTATGAAGGTGTGTTTCACTACCCTGGTGGCTTATTACAATACTTTGATGGCTTGTTAAAAACCGAGTCACTTGATTTTGTGTCTGTTAGCTATCCTGACTTTATTAAGTGGATGCAAGATGTGACTCATGTGTGTACGTTTAATGTATACTATTTAGTTCCTGGTAAGAAATTATGTGGAGGTTTAAGAATCTTGAAATGTGATCAAGACCTTTACCAATTTGTTGAACATGGTCTAAGAAATAATGGGAGGATGGTCGTTTATGTAGATGTTTATGATAATGATTTGAGTGAGTTTTTAGGAGAGGATATTGTTTATGATAAAGGGAAGGGAAAACTTGAAGAAGCTAGTAGTGATGATAGTGACCCAAATTACATAATGAGTGATGGTGAAGATGATTTGTCAGACTCCGTTTCAGTAGACTTGGAGAATGAGGATGAAATTCCTGATTTTAACCAAACAGCTACTGATCAATTTCTAAACAAGATAAGTCTGCTTGAAACAAGAGGTTTTCAAAGTATAGAGATAGTGAAGGTGAGGATGATGAGCAGATTAGGGAAGAAGTTGAAGACAGTGAGGATTAACAGGATGGAACCACTGATAGGAACATGATGTACCCTATGTTTGATCCCTCAATTGATTGGAAGTGTATGAAACCAGTTCTAGGAATGAAGTATGAAAACCCTGCACAACTTAAACATTGTTTGACATGCTATGCAGTTTCAAATGGCTACCACTTATGTTATCTTCAAAATGATTCAAGGAGGCTTGTTGTTAGATGTGGCAAGAAACAAGATGGGTTTCAACGTCCATTTAGGTTGTGGGCGTCATGGAAAAAAGAATTGCAAGGTAATGGAAGTTTTTAAATAAAATCTCTGAATGATGAACATATGTGTTGTAGGAATTTTAGCTTTGGTCCAATGGTTACTTCTGCATGGCTTGCCAAGATGTACCTTAGGGAGCTCGTTAGAAATCCTAATACAAAGCTAAAGGACATGCAGGCAGATATTTTGGATAAGTTCATGGTGAAAGTTAGTACCTCCCAATGATTCAGGGCTAAAAAACTTGCTTTGGATGAATTGGATGGTAGCTTGACTGAACACTATGGAAATGTATGAGATTATGCACATGAGATATTGAGATCAAATCCTGGTAGTTCAGCCAAAGTTGGTGTAATAAGGCAGCCAGATGGGACTACTATATTTAATAAGCTCTATATATGTTTTAAAGCTTGCAAGGATGGGTGGCAAGCACTACGAAAGGTTATTCGATTGGATGGTTGTTTTTAAAGGGGGTATGTAAAGGGGAACTACTATCAGCAATAGGGAGAGATGCAAACAACCAAATTTATCCATTGGCTTGGGGAGTTGTTGAAGTATAGAATAAAGAGAATTGGAAATGGTTCATTGAACACATTGTTGATGATCTTGGATTAGGTGATGGAACAGGAATTTCCATCATTTCAGATCAACACAAGGTGAGTCTCTATTTCATGTACACATTCTTTATTTTATTAAGCTTTATTATTCATTACTATTTCATGTACACATTATTTTCCTGGTTTAATAGGGACTTATTGAATCTGTCAAAAAATTGATCCCATATGCTGAACATAGACAATGTTCAAGGCATATCTATGCAAACTTGAAGAAGAAGCATCCTGGTTTAGAGTTAAGAAACTTGTTCTGGGCTGCTTCAAAGTCAACTGTCAGAGTTGAATTTCTTATGTATATAGAGAAAATCAAGTCAATAAGTGAAGAGGCATATAATCATTTAATTCAAAGAGACCCTAATACTTGGTGTAGGGCTTTCTTTGAGCCTGATAGATGTTGTGAGGCTGTAGAAAATGGAATCAGTGAGAGTTTTAACTCTATTATCATGAATGCAAGAAGGAAGCCAATCATCACAATGCTGGAGGAAATAAGGTTGTTTGTTATGGAGAGATTATACAGGATGAGGATGAAATCGACAGCATGGGATATGGAGGTTTGTCCTATAAGAAAGAAGAAAATATTGCAGAGATGGTGTTAGGTAATGTTACTGGTTTAATTTTTACTGATATACTGATTTAATGTTACTGATTTACTGATTTAAATTTTATTGATTTACCGATTTAATGTAGAGATTGGAATGTGGTACCAAGTGGTGGCAATGTGTTTCAGGTAAAGTCAGTACATGATACAACCTGTGTTGATCTTGATGCAAAGATTAAGTTTAATACATTTTTAGTACGAGTTACAGTTTTCAAATTAAACTTATAAAGGGTACAAACTAGTCTATTCATGTCATCATGCAATCAAATCAAATCTACCCAGACCACCACAATCATCATCTTCAATGTTGTACCAAAAGGGATGTTGTAGTAGTGGTCTATGAAAACTTCAGCTTGATCTTGTAAGACCTAAGAACTAGGTCCAGCAGGTGTCTTTCCCTTATCTTTTCCTGTAAAAAGGTTAAACAACAACTATAAGCAATGCTTAGTGAGTATATAGATTTTCAGATTACATGCATTTCGAGTGGATCATGGGTCTAGCGTGATATGTCTTGACTGCCGCTACAGCCACTCATGATTGAGACATAGTATTCATAGAATTGGATGATGTCCAAGCCACGCTCACGCTTTTTGTGGAAGCTATCCACTTATACTCGGCTAGCTACCAGTAGTCATCGTGGGGGGAGCATCAGAATAATCAATATCAAGTACAATAGAACTGGTGACTTAGCTAGGTCTAGAACAATAGACCGACAAGGCTAATCATGCTAAGCTGAATCAATATGTCAAAGATGCGAGCAATAATGAAAGCATAAATAATCAAGCTCATGGTAGAAATCTCAACTGATAACAATATCTAAAATGATCTGTAAGTACAATGTTATGCAAAAATGATAAATCAAATAGTTATCATGATCCACAGGGCATCACCGAACCATGGTGAGCACAGGTCACAATCCAGCTGAGCATGTATGAATGTCAAAATAAACTATCATCAACAATATGTCTCAACCGGAATCTAGCATGTAATACTGAATATCTATAACTCACAGGTTCTGTTGTCTTATCAAGCAGATTTCTCCACCACCTGAGTTATCTCAGGATTTAAATCTTTAAATCTTTGTCTTTCTGGACTCTGGCTTTGCTTTTCAAATCTTTGACCCACTTTCAATATCTTTTAAATCTATAATTCTTTGTTCAGAATTTATCTGAACCTGTCCAGAATTTTATCATAACAAGAACATTAACTTTTAGCTTAAAATCATTATTTGATCTGATTCTGATAACTGATAACTCATCAATCATTTTACATTTTCTTTGTTCATTTGAAGTCTCAAAGAGATATATATAAATTAATATATATCATGTTGCTTTAATTAATGATCTTTAATTATTATAATCATGGGTATTATAATTGTAACACGTCATTTATTTATTATTTTAAAGCATCCGAAATGAACTTATCCGAATTCATCAACCGGATTCGGACCATCCGGATCGAGCATTCGGATTCGGATCATCCGGATTTGGGCATCCGGGCCGAACCGAATTGGGCATCCGAAATGGGTACATCATCCGAATTCGGGTCCCAACCGAATTCGGATCCCATAACTTAGAATATTTCCAGATTTTGTTCTTGATGTTCCAACTTTTATACATACAGCTTTTCATTAAAATTCTTCTAAACCCATTTTTATCAACATGCAATTATATTTAAGGTTATATTAACATTATTGAGGTGTTTTTACATTATTTTCCCTATCACAAACACAATTAAATCCCCTAAATTCGTCCAAAGTATGAAGAAAACTCAAGAACACAATATTTAAAAAAAATTCATATGTCTTGCTTATTTGGACGAATTAACCCACGATTTTTGTTTCTGTAACATGTAATGACTTAAATACATGATTTCTAATCATTTATACAAGCATGCAACACAAATCTTTGCTTTGAGATCTTTAAATTTCGGTTTTTGTCAAAACCGAACCAAACCCAAAAATTTCGAAATTTTAAGTGAATATTACGTTTTTGAATGTTGTAGATTATTGATGTTTGATGATTGTTATTATTGCAAAATTTAATGATCTTTGGTGGAGATTTTTGAAGAAAGCCGTAGCTTTCTTTAGAGAGAGAAAGAGGAGAATGAAATTTTTCTTTAATGGTGATGAATGACATTAAAGCCATTTTTTTGGGTTTATATATTTCAACTTTGCTTATATGTGCAATTAACCCCCTCCACTTTTGCATTTTATATATCTTTTAATTTGATCATCTAAATACTTTATAACATTTATTTAACTTAATTAAATAATTTCATTATTTAATTAATTTACAAAACATATAATGTAATTAAATTACATTATTGCATCAAATACAGAAATTAAAGTTCAGTTAAGACTAGGTTGTTACATACCTTTATTATGTATTTAATTTTAATTGAAATTTGCTAACTTTCTTTATCTTGTAGAGCTCAAGAGGATGCATAAAAAGAGAGGTTGTTGTACCTTTTACTTGGCATGGTGTGTCCATTGAGGAGGGTGACTATGAGGACGTACCTGAGTTTGTGGATGTTCATGTGCAAGAGACCCAAACATTTGCAGAACAAGTATCACAACCTGTTGATTATCCACAAGAAGAACCATCACAACCATCTCAATCTGCAGCTGCTGCTGCACCAGTTGAGGGATCTGTTACTGCCAAAGCACATCAGCAACGATCTGTTACCCAAAAAGAAAAGAGAAGGAGGCCTTCTGAAAGAATACTCAAGAACAAGTTGAGGAAACCAATTTATGATGTAGATGGGGGAGGATCGACTGGTGAGAAGGCCATTGAAGTTCTCCCTTAACATCACTGATAGTTGTAGGTTTGGGAAATGGGTAGGTTTTGGCAAGTGCTGCACTTTTTGGCTTTTTTGTGGGGTTCGACTGCTGCACTGCACTTTTGACCAACTTGTTTTGGCATTACTTGCCTTCTCATATAATTAATGTATTTGATGTCATTGGCAGTACTTTATATATATAGATATGTGTGTGTTTTGGCATGACTTGTCATGTATGTCCATCCTTCTCAAAAGGCACAATACACAGATTATAAAACCAACCATTGCGTCAACTTTAAAACCATTACATTAACACTTGATACCATTACAAACAATGATCCAAATTAAAACCATTACTCTAAAGTTACAAACAAACTACTACTTTCACTACCTTCCTTTCAAAAGTCAAAACAACTACAGCAGATGATGAACAAAATCTACCCAAAAACCTCTACAACACCACCACTTCACCACCTTCCTTGAATCAACCCAAAAATATCAGCCCAATGATGAACAATATTGGCACAATTAAACACCTCTTCAACACCACCACTTCCATCTTCTTTTTCTTCAAAATACCTTCAAGATGAATGTGTTTCATTTTTTGCTTTGCTCACTTCCAACCGCATTTCATAGAGTATCTTTCGGTAACATTCATAACCAATTTCTGGATCAATCCACATAAAGAAATTGCACCTTCTTTGGGGATCCTACACAAATGAGGAAGATTAAGATGTTTTACATAAGCTTCTTCTCAACTAGAAGCAGTAATAAGAATACCTGGTAATTAGGGCATGATAAGAACTTTCTTCCAGGATTTTTGCTCGTCCATTATGTCCACGTTCCTGCAACATCACCACAGTTACATCTACAATTGCCGTGTACCATGACTCGAATGACTTCCCCTGAGCTCGAATCTCTCGACGACAACGAAGACATTGCTCCTCCTTATCCCCCTAATCGATTCTTGCTCCTCCTTCCCCTGATCGATCTCCCTTCTTGTTTGACCTAATCCACCAAACCCTAATAGATAAGAAGAATATGTGTTTCCATGTTGGCAACCATGTAATCACCTTAATGCCAACTAGAAGCCACGTGGGGTCACAACCGGTTGTAATCATAAGGAATTCTATTTTAAAGAGATTCTAGTGGTTGAGGGATTTATTAGGCAAAAAAAAATGAATGGGGGACTTAATCGCAAAAAAAAAAAGTGTACTTTGGGAGTTTTTGCATAAATTTCCCATAGGGGTTGAACTGAGAACTTTTATGCATCGAATAATCTGCCAATGGTGCATAAAAGGCATTTAAGGAATACAAAACAAATTTGAAATTAAATATATAGAAGTAAAAAAAATATGGAAATAAATCAATAATTAATATAATTTCCGTAAATCTCTCATTTTCATTCTCTTCCTCCCTCTTTCTCTCAACCACACACACATTCTCTCTCCCTCTCTCTCTCTCTCTTTTCCTCCTCTCCCTTTCGGCCCTAGATACACTGTGGTGGTTGTGCACCCTGCCGCCGCCACCACCACCACGGTTCACTCTCTCTCTATCTCACTCGCCTCTCCCCCTCTCCCTCTCAGCCGCTATAAAGCATCCACAGTTGTGCATCGCTCTCTCCACCACCACTATGATTGTGTACGACCACCACCATGGTTGTCCACCCCCTCTGCCTTCATTTCCTCTCTTTTTCTCTTGGCCAATCAAAACCACCGACCATTGCTACTATTCACCACCACCATCATATATGAAAAGATGAACACGAAGATCATGACCGAAGATGAATGAAGAAGATGAACATGAAAATGAAGATGATTAACAAAATAGATGATGAACGAAGATGATTAATACGAAAATGATGATGAATGAAGATGATGAACGAAGATGCATTAAGAAAATGAACATGAAGATAAAGATGAAGATGATGAACAAAATAGATGGTAAATGAAGATGAACGATGACCACGATGCATAGATGAATTTTTGTCTTTTTTTGTTAATTGTGTCTTTTTTGAACACGGTGCATAGATGAATTTGTGTATTTATGTTAATTTTGGAAGTATATCAATTGAATTCATTTAGCATTTATTATTTGATAATTTGTTAAAATATTAAATTTAATGAGGTATGCACATTCCCCAAAATGTCATTCCTTGTTTGTTCCTGTGATGCACAAGATGCATAACATTGTCAAGCAATTTACCTTTTGTCATTAATCTAATCTATACAATTTTTTGATCTAATGGATGGTATAGATTCTTTTGTACCTCGATGCATAAAATGTAACCTCCTCTCTCTCTCTCTCTCTCTCTATCTATCTATCTATCTAACTCTCTCTCTCTCTCTCTCTCTCTCTCTATATATATATATATATATATATATATATATATATATATATATATATATATATATATATATATATATATATATATATATATATATATATATATATATATATATATATATATATATGAATTGCTTTTCTATCATCGTTATAAATTTCTTATTAGATTATAATTATTATTACATTAATCCATATATTGCATTGATTGATCCACTAAAAAATCTTTAAAATTTTATTGTGCTTCTAATATAGTTAATAATAATTATTTTTATTTATTATGTTATAATAAATAGGTCATAATAATTAATGTTATAAATTTAGGTTTAAAACTAATGGTCATGCATTCAAATTTTAAAAACTAAAATCTTTTATTTTAATATGACTAGTCATGACGGCCCGTGCGATGCACCGGACTATTGATTTTGTTATTTAATTCCTATGTAATTATTAGAAACGTGTCTTTATAATGACCACTACTATATAAACTCTAGATTGAGGAATTTACCAAGGATAAAATGTTGTGAAATATAGACTTAATTGATTTCAAATTTTTCTGCAGCAATCTAGCAATACCAAATTATAAAAATACAAATACTTTAATTTAAAAAAACAACCGTTTATAAAAATTTGTTTACGTTTTTATAACTATTTGCTTGAGGGGATATAAAAAATGTTTAAGTTTGAAATAAAAGGGGATGAATTACTATGTGATTGTGAGATTTTTTAAAATTTGAATATCAATATATCATGAACCTAGCCAATTAATATCTTTAAGAATCACTATGTTAGTACACTTACATATTTAACAAAAGTTAATTAAATGATTAATGCTATTGTTTATTAATAAATTATTATTAATTAAAGTAACTAATACTTTTATTTATCGCATATAACTCAACTTTTATGTTAAATTTAAAAATACAATACATACACGTGTTTATACCAATATTTATGTTACAATAAGATTTTGTATTTCGCGGTATTTTTTATATTTTAGATTTCATTTTGCTTTGATATTTTAGACATTTATTACGTGTAATTTATTATTTATTTTGGAGTCTTTGTATATAAAAAAATAAAGAGTTAAGAATTCACATATACATAACACAAATAATGATCGCGTTATAATTCATTCTTTTACAAAATATGCAATGAAAATTACGTGCAATTTATAAGAACTGTTTATTTTTATATCTTTTATTGTTGTTTATTCCTTAGTGATACAAAATACAAAAGTTGATGTTATTAATGATAAAGAAATTAATAATGTTTCCATAAATGATAAAAATGTAAAAAAAATTGTTGTTATTGTTAGCAATTGACATTTGGTATTTACTTAAATTAATATCTAGAATGTTATTCAAAACTGTCATAAATTAAACTTTATCTTTATTTAATTATTTGATGATTGAAATATTAGTTAAATAAAGTTATACCATCTAAAATTTTAATTATTAATTAATTAAATATTAAAAATCAAACAGATAACTATCGTAATTAATTATATATTAACTAAATATAATATCAGTGTAATTTATTTTTAAGTATTTAAGTAATCTTAAATAAATTGTTATTAGTAATTTATTTCATATTTATGTCTTTTGGTTAATTATGCTACGAACGTATGATAATTAATTTTGTTAACAATTTAGTATGATTATTTATTTTAATTAAATATGATAATTTTATAAAGACTCAATTTTATTAAAATAAAAATAAAGAATTAAACGAACACCATAACTTATAATGCTCAACTCTTTTAGGTATAGGCTCCTATATTTGTGTGCTCCAATGGCAACAAATTTAAATTACACATACATCATGCATTTTATAATTAGAAACAAATAATCTTTTATAACGTAAGTTAATATTTGAATTTATTAACTTAGTTATGATACATGTGTAAATACTATTTTAAGAAGTATTATCTAATTAGTGGTCATACCTTTAATCATTAGAAATATGTGCATACTAAATATATTTTTTGGCTAATTAATAGATATTATTGTACGTTTTTAGTTGTAACTAACGCAATCAAAATCATGTGCCAAAAAAATTAATGATGGGCGAAATGGTTTAGATACGAAAATATGACGTTAATATTATAATTACTGAAAAAAAATATTAAAAATCACGATATTCTTTCATGCACATTTTCAACTCGTTAAAGAATGTAATATAGAAGGAAACATGTAAAATAATAAGTTCTGGAAAAAAAAGTTAGTGTACTACTTATAATTAAGTAATTAATTCATTGTGAAAATGAGATGTGATTATAGAGATAAAATGTTATGAATAAATTTTAATATAAAACAGTTGAAGAGACATATAAACTTATTGATTGATCATATTAAATTAACCTATATAATGATAATGATGATAATTTCATTTTAACATGTATTTTATCATAATAATAAAATATAATATAGTTGACAACAGTAATCATAATAATAATAATAATAATATTATTATTATTATTAAAAGCATTAACATTTTAAATATATATATAACTATTATATTTACAAAAATAGAATAAATAAATTATTAATAAAATGATTGATGATATTCGAATGAAAAGGTTAACGAAAGAGTTGTTATGATAATTAATTATTTATGTGTCAATGACTTGTACATCGAGTTGTATTAGTTGAATTTTTTTTAAATATCTTGATTATTGATTTATTTTAACTTATCATTATTTATACTTATTAACTTATTTTAGTTTACAATTTTTTAAAAATAATAATAACTATTAATGTTACGACACAAACTTTTATTATTTTGTAACATATATACAATTAAGTTAATAATAAGTATCAAATCTCAATATACTCTAAAAATTTTAAATTACTAAGATAGTAGTAAAATAGATACTTTTTATTTTATGTATATAGTGAATAGAAATATTTTAGTAAAATAAGAAAACATTTTATCTTTGATTTTGTATACAAAACATTTTAAATGAATATTTTTAAACAATTAGAATTTTTAAAATATAATTTGTTAATAACGAACCATTATTCATGTATATCATATGTGATTTTGATTAATACATAGTGAATTAGTGACAACCATGTCTAACAAAACTATGTAAAAGACATAGAAATAAATATGATAATTTTACGATTGTCATAAACATTATTTTAAAAACTATTAAAATACAAACAAATGCATCTGTGGAAGTGCATAATTGATTTAAAAGAAACATTTACGAAAATAAAACTTATAAATAGTAAATACATTAGAAGTGAATTTTTAACTACCGACATGTCCATTGTGTTCCTTTCTTCATCATCCTGAAAATATAAAAACTATATCATAAAAATATTCTTCTAAAAAACAACACATACATATATAAAAGTGTGTGATTGATGAAAAATATGTGAAGTTGAAACAAATATATACCCTCTGAGCAAAAAAAATGTTGGACGAATTCTCTTGTGCGAATAAGTTGGACAATGTCAAACACCGTCATGGTGATGTTTGTTCTACTCTTGTAATTCTTTATCATTCATTTATGCTAAGAGCTACTACAAATGTAAGAATTTAAGCACAATATGTTTTAGTAATGAATGTACTATGTTATTTATAATAACATATTAAATTGATTGTGTAAATCTATCTATACTATTAAAAGAGTAACTACACTCATTTCTGGTGAAGCCACGTGTCGTCACCATGAATCGACACGTGGCATTTATAAATTTTAATAATAATAAAGAAATTTAAATCAAATCTATCCAAATCTAATATTATCCACTTTTGAATTCAAATCAAATCAAATCAAACAAAATCTAATACTCTACTAACTTATTTATTAAATATATCCAAATCTAATATAATCCACTTTTAAATTCAAATCAAATCAAACAAAATTTAATAATCTACTAACTTATTAATCATAAGATAATATAATAAAAGTTTAAAAAAATATATAAGAAAATAATTACTCTTCATATATATTTAGAAATATACAAAATTAATAGGTTATAACAAATAATAATATCATCTTATATACTTTTGTTTAAAAAATAATATTTATATCTTTATCTTTTTATTTATTATATTTTATATATATTAAAGATATCCGCGTAATACGCGGGGTAATAAACTAGTGAGATACAATTCAAGAGACACATAAGTTATGAATAAAAACATTTGAAGAGTCATTGTGTTATTGATTGACCCTCTTAAATTATTCTAAATAATTATAGAATAGTGATAAATTAAATTAGTTAATAATAATAATAATATTGTTAATATATATAAGCATTTTATTTATATAATTGAATGAATAAATTTTATTTATAACCTTATAATTAGCTAACGACTTTATGAAATGGATAAAATGACTAATAAAATAATTATTATAATGATATTTTTATGTTGTTATGACTTTTACATCGAGCTTTGTTACTTGAACCTTTTCAAATTCAAGAATTTAGCATTAATATGTTGTATCCTATTATAAGTTGTAATTATATACATCATTTGTATTGCATAGATATGATAAATGTTGTAGATATATAATTAAAATTAGACGGACTAACTATTTTTAGATATTTAATGAAAATTAACAAAATACTGACTACAGTTATTTAATAAAAAAATTTATTAAAATGAAATCAAATAAATAATACTCATATTTATTGCATGAACTCAACTTATATATAATAGACTCAACATTTGTAAAAACAACTAACTAAATAATTATATGTTATGTTAAAAATTTAAAATTACAATTTTCTTATTATTACATGAGATTTGTCATTACATTTATTACATGGAGGACTCAACTTTTATATATATATATATATATATATATATATATATATATATATATATATATATATATATATATATATATATATATATATATATATATATATATATATATATATATATATATATATATATAGATATTCAATATACAAAAAGTTTGTTTACAATAATTACTAAAGGTATAATTTTATAATAAAAAATTTAAAACTTGTAAATATATTACACATGTCAATAAAAGGATTTGCCATGTAGCATTCTAATTTACGATACGTTTAATCTATTTACTATTTTATTAAAATAGATAGATTGGATATTAAATAAATGATGGATTTATTTGAACTAATATTATTCTTTAATTATATGGATAGATGAAGAGATAATTATAAACAAATAAATAGAGATAATTATAAATAATTATCTAGTCATTTATATATTATTAGATAATATATAAAAGATAATTTTTATTATTATTTATAGAATTAAGTTATATATTTAAGGAGAGAATTATATTGATAATTCAATATTTAAAGAGTAAATTACAAAAATGGTCCTTGTGATTTGTTTAAAGTTATGAAAATGATCCCTCAACTTTCAGCCCTCATACCACTTTTTACTTGCAGAATTGGTCCTTCTATTTGTTAAATATTTAAAAATAACAATTTTGCCCTTCTATCAATTACAAGTTTGGTAATTTAAATTTTGGTTCTTTTTCTTAATATTTTGTTGTTTGGTTTTAAATTTGAAATATTAATTTAATAAATTATGATTTGATTTATATTATATATTTCCATAATTAGTAAGCCTCGGACCCAAATAATCCGAACCCGATATCACTTTTCACTATTAATATCATTTTAACTCATTTAAATCTGCAATCCCATAATAATAATAATCCGCTGAAATAATTATCCGGCAACACATCTAACTCGATCCCGACACGTATAATCTACTAATCGGGATTTTATTGGACCAACACAAAAATAATAAATTAATTACCCACTAAAATAAATACACGTACCAGGTTAAAATCCCGGATGTTACAATAAAATCATAAACTTAAACTTAAATGTCCGAAAGAATAAATAATTTTATGAAATAATAATTAATTACCTCAGTATACAATAAACTTGAAAAACTTTTGTTATCAAATCTTTATATGTTAAGTATGAAATTTTGACACATTAAAAAAAATAATCATTCAAATTTCAACTGTAATTTCTTTAATAAAATTTTGTATTAATTTTTTCTAAAACTTTACAACTAATTGTTGGAAAATTTATATTTTAAAATAATTTAATTTCGAATAATCTTAATTATTATTTATTTTTAAGTTGACGCTGAAATTGTTATATCAAGTTTTAATGACGTTGGCGATAGATATTTATTATTAATTAAAACATCTTCGATAAGAAAACTTATATATAGTTTAATTTAAGGTCTCTAACAAATTTATACAATTTAAATTAACATATTTTATAAAAATATAAAATATGAAATAATTATTTTGTTGATTTCTATGTGATTGATAATAACACAACAACAAATAAAACAGAAGGTTCAACATTTTTTAATTAATAATAAGAATATAATAATTGAATTGAATCACATATGTAAGAACCATAAAATATTATATTTAAATCAATAATACAAATATTTTGAATCACATCTTAATCATCTTTTTTGATTTAAACATTGACTTAGAGTCATCATTTTTTATCATTGACTCAATAATTTTGTCAGTTAGTCATCTTTTTATTGGTTTTATTGTATCTTAATTTTTAAAAAGAATTAAAGGTTCTTAAATGATTTCCCCTCTTTATAAATATTAATTTATAACTAATTTTTTATATCAATCTGTGTAATACATGGGTATTAATCTAATAAAATTATAAATGAGTTAAATTTGTTTTTCTAAAACTAATAAACTAATATATAACTTTTTAGTGATTTAATTAAGCTATCAAAATGTTTAAAAGTTATATTTAACACTAGGTTTTATACTCATGTACTACATGAGTTTATTTTAAAAAAAGTAAAAATAAATAATCATAAAATATATGAAATAGTTATTAAAAAAAATTAAGTTTATTAAATTCTAGTTGATTATATATTAGATTAGTTAGATTATATTATAATAGATAGAATTGGATTTGATTTTAATTCAAATTTAATTTTAGTAATGACATATGTTGGCAAATTGAAATTTTGGCACATCTATCTATACTATTAAAAGAGTAACTAAATGTCATATGACATGCTCTCATTTAATTTACCACATGGCGCTCTCTCCTTTTGTCACGTCATTTACTGATTTTATTTTTAAATTTTAAAGCAAATCAAATCTACGTAAATCTAATATGGATTAATTTAATAACTAACTAACTAAAATTAAGCAAACTTTATCATTCATATAATTATTATATTATTATACACATATATAAATATAAATTTCTAAAATTAACTCATGTAATACATGGGTAATAATCTAGTTGTGAATTAGACGGAGATCAATACATATAAATTAATTACTCATTTAATAATATTTATAATATTTCATCGATTTTCATTCTCTATTGATTTTCAACCTCTGGTTCAGAAAAATAGCCTATAGACGCGTCGCCTCTTTTCCGCTCAAAAAAATACAAAGGGCGATTTCGTCTCTCTCCGATCGACGCTGCCGTCGCCGACCAGGTTAGTCTCTCTCACCACTCTGATCTGGAGTTTCAAAACAAAACTCAGACTCAATGGCTGCTCTCTCCAGTCTTCTCTCGGCTGGAGTTTCTCGCAGACTCGCACGACGGACGACGAAGAACCCATGACAACTTCTGATAGCTGAAAATTGATCTTTTGATCGATCTCGCACGAAGCCACGAACTACGGAACTAGGGTCAGTCAGTTACTCTCCTCTTTTCTCTCATGACTCAGAGTTGCTCTGTCGCTTCGATTTTAGTGTTAGTGTATGAGAATTCGACTTTAGACTTTGATACGAGACTTCGATTTCGTTTTTAGACTTTCATATTACAGTATGCATTAGACTTTGATATTATGCCACTGAGATATTACAGTATCCATTAGATTTTGATTTTAGATTAGACTTTGATGGTGAGGTTTCATTGATAAATCTTCCCATAAATCTTTGCCATGTACATTTCTGGTTGGGATACCTTGAAGTCTTGAACCCTAGCCCAAATTGGAATATGTATCAGGTATATGGATATTGATTACATCTTCATTTTGGCAAAGAAATACCGAAATTTAAAGTTTAGAAACTAAAAATCGGTTTTTGGCAGAAAATTTGAATTGCAGAAACCTAGAAAACCAGGAAACCAAGAAAAACAGAAAAAACCGATAGAATTTGTTGTATGATCTATGGCTTGGGCCAGACTACTATGTATCAATGTTGCATTTCAGAATATAACACAAACATAATAATAACAAACCTTTTTGTTTTTTACTTTAAGACTGTGTTCTTTAGAGGAAAAAAGAAAGGGAGGTGAAAGGAAATAAAGGGAAGGGAGATGGTTCAGAAAGAAAGGGATGCTTCTTTCATCTGTTTTTCTCCTTAAACTTCACATCATTTGAGCAAAGGCTCAATCTAAAATCAGAAGTTTTGTTGTGTAACTCTAATAATGTTGATCTTTTTTTTTACCTAAGGCTTAACAGTTTATCTATGAAATTCAAACCAACAAATAAAGTCCAAAAGACAGAATAAAAATTAATTTTAGAAGAGTGGTTAGAAACTAAATTTTATGCTTTCGTGATCTCACAGTAATCATCATAAGCCACCAAATAGTGTGGACTCTTGTTCTTGTGATAATATCTTTTAATTTTGAAAAAGATAGAATTTGAGGTGTTTAGATGGATTGATACTATAACTCACACAAATTTGTTACATATAACTCTAATATATACTAAGAATCATCAGATAAATAAAACCCCAACTTGTTCATGAATTGCACCATAGTATTTGGAAGAAAACCCTATAACCAAAAACCGGTTACATGAGATTCTCTGGTTCTAGTGTTTTCTCCAACTGTGATAGTCCAATTCAAGGAGTATGGATTAGGCCATTGTGGTTGTATTTTGTAAATCTATGGGAGTTATACTATCATTCCTTTTAAACATGTCAACAGCCTCTCTCGTAAAATTGAAAGATATTATCAGGATTGTATGTATAAAATTATGAAAATTGTTCCTAAGTCCTGACATTATTAATGGCTTATATGTATTAATAGAAGTTATAATATTTACTGGTTTCATGATATCCCAAATTATAGTGTTTACCTGCTATTCTGTTAAAATTTAGATTGCATTCTGTCTTGTGGAATTAGTTGTTAGTTTGAATATAATGTGTAAATTGCCAAGCCTTAGGTAGAGAAAAGATCTATAATATTTGGGCTACTTAACAAGACCTCCAATTTTAGATCGCGCCTTTCCACAAAAAGATGTAGAGTTTTAGGAGGAAGCGGATGAAAGATTCACTAAGGTCTGTGTTCTTTATTCATAATCATCACCCTTTCCTTTATCTTCCGAAGTTTGTTCTAAAGCTATGTTTAAAAAGTTTCCACCTCTAGTCTGTACATTGAATTTTTTCTTAAGGTTAGAAAGTTATAGAGTAGAAAATTTAAAATTTTGTTCCATCTTATTCTAAATTTTGATGTTAAACTAGACAAGCCTAAAGTAGAGAAAATGGCTGCAAATTCAGAGAGGAAAATGCTTGCGGACATAAGCAACATGCCGCAGAAACCTAGTACCTTGACCCAAGATAACAAGCCTCGGGCAAATTCAGTTACTGCGAAAGAGTATATAGAGAAGCTTCAAAAGGTACTTAAATTAGTTTATTCCTAAGGTGACCTCATGTAGTTTTTACCGGGATTCATGCTTTTGTGGTACCTCTCGTGTTTAACTGGTATTGACATGGTTCTGTGTTACTGTTGTCCAGGAAAATGCAGCACTCATGAAGCTTTTAGCCGATAAAAAGTATCCTTCTTATATTGGTGATTTCTAAAAGATACCCCTCTCCATTTGTTCATGACTCCATGTATATACAGTTTTTCCTTAATATTATTTCAGTAAAATTATTGAACTCAGTGGAGCCGAGTTACACAAACTGAGGATTACTTTGCAGAAGATGCAACAGAACAATCTGCAGCTTGCTCAGTCAAATAGTCAGATGCTAGCGGTTTGTTTTCTTGACGTAATATGTTCAATTTGCTATATAAATTTCTTATCAGAAATATGTAATACCTGTTGACATATTTCTTTAATGTTGCAGGAACTAAATTCGGGCAAGGATAGGGTAAGTTAATTATATGGTGATTTTTAGTTTTTTTTTCCCATCCATCTGTGATCATTATAGACACTTGTGTTTTGTTTTGTTGTGGTTTAGCTAAAAGATTTGCAACATCAGCTTGGATGCAAAAATGGTTTGCTTATAGCAAAAAAATTTGAGTTAGAGGTTAGTTTGTTGCTATTGCTTCATTTAGTAGCAGACATAATTGGATGTTCGATTATTTCATGTTTGCATGCATGCTGCCTGTGTTATCTCAGGGAAAAAGGAAACCCAAAAGGTGTCAAACAAATGATATTAAGGTTAGCATTTGAATTTCATCAGTAATTATTTAACTTTGTTAAAGAATCGCCTAATGTAACTAAAATTGGGTAACCACTAACCATTTATGTATTTACCGGTAGAAGGTGAAAGTATCTGATGACGAGGAGACGGGAGTCTGTATGGTAGCAGAAAGAGATCAAGACCAACATTGTAATACTAGTGGAAGGCAGAAATCAAAAAGTCAGTCAAAATTATGTGGTTTGATTTCGTTCTTGATGGGATACCTGTTGAATTTATAACTTACTTTTTTTCACTGTTGATTTTAGGTTTATGCCCTTCTGTTAGAAACGGACAGGACAAGGATGTGTGTGACAATGGAAGGTTTGTGTGCACACATTTTTTTTTTTGAAGAGTTGTTTGTATGTTTAAATTTTTAAATACCTTTTTTTGTTTGATTAAGATAATATTACTACTTCACGGATACATAAGCACTTTTAAGTTCCTTTTAAAGGCTCCGAGCAAGAAGGCAATCTGCTAGGTTTAAGCATGATGAACCAAAACCTACAGAAGACTTGTATAAAACAGACAATATGGATCTTCCACCATGTCTGTTACCTGATGATAGAATGCAAGAGGCTGATTCAAATTCGGTGGCGTTTTCTGTTAAGAAAGAAGGTGATACTCAACCGGTCCAGGTAACTGAAGAATGTAGAAGATCATCCATTTCAAGGCCATCACGTGTAGCAGCTAAGAAGGTTCAGTCTTACAAGGAGTTGAACGTTAATGTGAAAATGCGGAGAACCGAGTGAGTGTATTTCAAACTTGCTTGTTACAAGGAATCTGTATTTGCAATGCCGAGCAGGGGCTGAAAACTGTAGGGAAACTTCCCTTTCAAATGTTGTTATCTGTACAAACACATCTTTTGACCTGCAACAAAAAATTTGGTTCGAATTCATTCCTTTCTAGATTTTATAGTTGGGGTGGTTTCTTTTTCTGTAACCTGTATTGGTCATATGGTAACTAGGCTTTGTATTTCAACTGAAGTTTATATAGTTGATTGTAGCTTGTGTGTTGACTTCTGCACATTTTTTTCATAAACTATGATTAGGTTTGTTCTGTTGAGACAATTCAATAACAAACGTTAAAGATTTGACCAGTAATTACTAGGCCTAGGAACACAATATCTTTCGTCGAGTGTATTGTCCACTTTTCGTATTGTTTCCTGATGCTGCTTTTGAAACACTCCAATTTGACTTTGAACACTAGTTTTGCTAATGTTCCAGGAAAGCATCAGAGATTGGAATGTTCCTAGAAGCTTAGGAAAATGATTAATTCTTTATAGGTGAAATTGATATACTTAGATAAGTAAATAGGCATCCCTTGGATCCATTTGGTTTAAATATTGGATGTTATGGCCGTAAATGAATTTGGTGAACCGTTCGGCGGGAAGTTCCTTTACTAAACGAATGAACATGAACATAATTTTATGTTCGTTTAATTAAATGAACGACTAAAGACTTCATTTGTTCATTTACATTCGTGAACGTTTGGTTAGGTTTTCTTAAGTTTGTTCTTGGCTAATGAATATATATTATATTTATTTTTAGTATATAATTATAATTATTATTAATTTATTATATGGTATATTTAAATTATTAATCAATTATATACAAATATAAATCAAGAGTAACCTAAAGGCAGGGGTGAGCTCAGTACCGGACCGTACCAAAACGGTACCAATGCCAAAAATACCGAAACCGAATTATTAGTTTTCAAAGAACCGAATACCGAACCGTATAATTTTATATGGTGCCGGTTCGGTTCCGGTTCTGGGACCAGGTTTTCGGTTCCAGTCACGTATTAGGACCAAATAAAACAAATATATCAAATACCAAACATACATCACCAAGTATTGCACCCGAAAACCGAATATCAAATACCGAATACCGAACAAAGTTTAACGTTTTAAAGTTACAAATACCTTATTTTATTCGTGATCGGGATATTCGAGATAAATATGGTACCAAAACCGAGAGTACCAAATACAGAATTTTGGCTATTTAAAAAACCGAGTACCGGACCGAATATATTAATTCGGTATCGGTCGGTACCGGTTCGGGTTCGGAAAATGGTACCCGTCGCTCACCCCTACCTGAAGGTGAGTTAATGTTGCTTTTACAAGCGAATGTGAAAAATGTTCGATCATATTGTTTTGTATAAATTGTGTTCATTATTGTTCATTCGTTTATGTTCATTTTACATACGGTTAACTGTTCATTTATGTTCATTCGTCTATATTTTATTATGTGTTAAATGAACTAACATTATCGATTCCTTAATGAACGAATATGAACATAAAATCATGTTCATTTATGTTTGTGTTCTTTCGTTTGTTCGGCTAAAGTTAAACGAACGAATATGAACAAACTCTGGTTTGTGTTCGTTTGGTTGGTTAAATCTTGAATTAAATCTATAGGCTTTGTATGTTTGATATCATTCTTGAATTATATATTAATGATAAGAAAATGACTAAAACACCCTTGGAATCATTGATTTTGTGAATCTGGATCAAACAACATGGATGAAATTTGTACATCTTTTTGTAATACGACATTTGAACATTTCATTAGAAAGGGAAGGAAGATGATTGTGAATAAAGACCACAGACCTTTCTACTGACGTGGAATTTAAGTAAAAAGTAGGATTTTTTATATAACATTTCATTAAATACGAAGAGAATGAAATAATATAAATACCAAGGTCATACGAAGTTTCTTTAACATATGAGAAACAGCAATGACTCCATATATTTGATTCCAATCGCAACAATCGGTTTCGTACCCAAACAAATGGGACACATTCGCTACTCATTCTAATTTTCTCTGAGGCATGTACCGATGTACCATCTTTGCAACTACTACAATACTATTCACACCCCATAAATGTCTAATCCTACCCTATCATTATTATTATATTATTAGAAATCAGTTTTCTATACTTAATTAGCCAATAGAAAAATGATAGATTTTACCATTTCATTTTTCAAGGTCAACCTAACCATTTTTCTACTCCATCATTGGGTGTATACAGACTACCCCTGCTACAATGGCAAGCAACCCAGAACAAACTCTTGGTGTCACCCCTCCCCAGAGTAACCCAAAAGTTTGTTCCAACATATTTCAGCCAGCTTCAGCCACTAATGAAACAGCAAGCCAGTGAGCTTAGACTGCAAGGAGTTCGGATGCAGTTGTATCCTTATTAAAGGAGACGAATACGAAGGAGAGATACTTATGGAGGGAGCCCAAAGAGCACTGTTTTGAAAACCAGAACGAACCAACCAGTTGAGCTGGAAACTGGTTCGGTTAATGTTAAAAAACCGAATTGATGCCAAAACTGGCAAAAAAAAAAAAACCTGGATTCAAGAAAAAAAAATTATTATTTTTTATTACTCCACTATTTTGCTTTGGACTTGATTTATGTTCTTTGTCTTTGGCTTTTCTGTTTATATTATAAGGGTACGTTTGGCACGACTATCTGGAGCTGTGAGCTATAAGAAAAACTATACTTCATAGATGGATTTGTATCTTCAGAAAACAGAATTTACTTCTTGCAAATTTCATAGAACAGAAGACGTAAGATTCGTATGGAAAATCAATTGCTTTATCTAATAACTCCTGTTATAATATCTTCTAGCCAATAATCATTATTGAGTGTAATCGATCGTTATTGAACAAGAAAATAAACACTTAACCCAGGCGGATGTGGCTAAAGCTACAACTGCAATGAAGCTTATATCCTTCCGAATGTAACTTCTTCTCCATCTTCCTTCACTTTGTTCTATTGATAACTCTTTGTGTCAATTCTATAAGTGCCCGTCTTGATCTTTGAACATCCTCGTCATTGTTCTCTGGCAGCGAATCAATTGCAGCTGACGCAAGGTTAGCATGCTTTGCAGCTAGTTCCCGTGTTCTTTGTATCCCGTGACTTT
>JAANYP010000231.1:0-23158 GCA_020465985.1 Centrapalus pauciflorus
GGTGCAGCTCCGGGGATCAGATCAATTCGAAACTCAACTTGTCTCTCAGGCGGCACGCCAGACAAGTCTTCCGGAAACACATCCGGGAATTGTGAAACAACCGGCACATCGGCCAAAGTTCTCTTCTCTGCCTTAGCATCAATCGCATATGCTAAGTATGCATCACATCCCTTTGCAACAAGCTTTCGAGCTTTTACAATAGTCAGCAAACACAGATCCCCGCTTCTCCTATCCCTATATATACATATCTCACGCCCCTCCGGGGTAGTTATCTTTATCATTCGGCTCTTACACACTATGTGGGCTTCATTCTCGATCAACCAATCCATCCCGACTATGACATCAAACTCATTGAATTCTATCGGTATCAAGTCCAAATTGAAGACTACATCTTCAATTACTAACGTGCAGTTACGGTAGACATGATCTACTTTTACTAGAGTGTTGCTAGCAGTTTCTATATCAAGAACAGCAGATAATCTAGATAGTGGCATGGCAAGTCTTTGTGCAAACATAGTAGAAACAAACGATCTATTGGCACCCGAATCAAATAAAACTCGTGCAGGCATAGAATTAACTATGAACGTACCCGTGACGACCTCCGGATTTTCCCTTGCCTCCTCTGCAGTTATCTGAAAAGCACGAGCAGGTGCCCTCTGTGACTGACCCCGGCGGTTAACTGAACCACCACTCGAACCTCCAGACGATCGTGTTGATGATGGTGCAGCAGCTGTTGGAGCATTCTTTCTACAGTTCCTGCTATAGTGACCCCACACCCCACACTTATAGCAAGCATCACCCTTCCTTGGGCAATCATTCTGAAAATGTCCCAGTTCTCTACAGCAAAAGCAAGCACGTCCATTAGGGCACTTGCCAAAATGTTCCAGGTGACATTTGTTGCAGTATTGTGGCTCGGTGTTGATAGAGTATGCACGAGCACGACCACGATCAGAAGAACCAGATGGTCGGCGAAAAGACTGCTGTGACGAGTATTGTGAAGACCGGGAAGATCCCGAGTATCCTCCCTCCCTTTGGCGCTTCGGCGGTGACGGCTGTGTCGGATTGGTGGAAGCAGCAGCAGACCCAACAGAGTAGCCTGACATAATTAGAATCTGCTCTACATTTCTGGCAGCCTCAAGTAAGCCAGCAAATGTAGGGTAACGGACGTTGCTCATAACCCTCCTAATCTCAATGTCAAGACCAGCCTCGAACCTGGTCACTTTCCTTTCTTCGGTGTCCACCTGATGAGGTGCGAACAGACTTAACCTCGTGAACTCCACAGCATATTGGGACACCGTCTTCGTCCCCTGTACCAGCGCCATAAACCTTGCCTCTAATCTCCGACGCTCATCAATCGGACAGTATTGCTGAGTGAATAAGTCCGTGAACTCAGCCCATTTCATAACCGAAACCTTCTCCAATGTCAAAGCGTTCACCATGGCATTCCACCACATGATTGCATCATTCGTGAACATAGCAGTTGCATAACGAACCATATCCTTCTCAGCACAGTCGCTGATTCGGAATGTTCGCTCAGTTGCTGTTATCCATTCCAGTGCAGCAACAGCATCCCCTAAACCGTTAAACTCTACAGCTCCATTTCCTTTAAAATCCTTAAACCGACAACCCCTGGGCTTATTAGATGACCCAGTGTTGTCATCTTGTTCCTCATTATTTCCTTCTCTTTCTTTTTCTTTGTTCTTCCTTTTATCTTCCCTTCGCTTAGCTTCGGCCTCATCTCGAGCCCGAAACTGCTCTTGAATCATCTCTCTTTGCTCAGCCATCATGGCTAGCATCATTTCTCTCGTCTCTTCAGGTGTCATTCCTCCTCCAGACATATTCTGAAATACGAAACATATAACTTATTTAGCAACATGTCATAAATTTAAAGACACCATTCATTTGTCCCGTATAATAGTCAATCCCTATAATTACTAGATCATAACCTATCTTAGTTCAGATCATTACTTAGCATCACTACATATCATCACCTAATGTTTGAGATCAAGACCTCACGGACACTTGAATCTCAAACTACTGCTTTGATACCATCTCGTGTGACACCCTTGCCACAACAACCACCAATTACAATACACCCAGGATTAATCATCAACATGCAATAACATAATGATCTGATAACCTAAATTAAGTGCGGAAGCATTAAAACATAAATGAAATAGTGCAACAAGTGTTAAACACCCTACGGTGCTATAAGATACCAAGTCTAAGTCTACACACCCATACATTTATTACAATCATCCAGAATATTTTACAACATTGTCCAAATCACCATTACCGATCAAATAGTGCCGAGTCTCCCAAATCTTCCAAACGACCTAACTAGAAGGTCCAGCAGTAGACTTCCCTTTTCCTGTAAAATAAAAAAAAACAACTGGGGAATAAGCGGATGCTTAGTGAATACAGAGATTATGCATTTTATAAATCTTTATGAAGCCCAAGGATAACACAGATGACCAACATCGGATATCCTCTTCGTACACAAAGTACGGACCAGAGCCGCAGCCCCTTCGAGCTCAAAGCTCGGCATTTAAACATACCATCTGAGAAAAACGTACGATCGGGGATGACATACTGCCTACCGGGCCTAGGAGGGATCAGCTCCAGGTCATATAGCACAGTAACATCAGAGTAATCGATGCGACCCACCGGTCCATCACTAGATGCACAACAACCGAAAGGACATGCAACAAGTAAGAATGTGCATCTAAATCTACGCAAGTTAGTAGAATTCCAAACAATCAATGAAACAACAGGTCTCAGCAGGCAAAGCTTACATAAACAAATATAAACATGCGAAATCTACTGTACTCACAGTGGGTGCGTAATTTATCTTTTAACCGATATTATTTCTCTTCGGGCTTTCAACCGGATCCTCCAAGTACCCCACTGTGGGTTAAACAACACCACAAGGGACCTGTTATATCAATTACAACAATTTCCTCATATCATTAACCGTTTAACTCATAAAAATCAAGTCTCGTAAGTTTTGCAACGTTTTCCCCCATTTCGGGTCTACATCCAAATTTAAACCATAACTAAGTTTGAAACCCATTTCAAGTTCATAACTTGTCCTTTGAATAATTCTTGCCATTTTATGTGTTGTTTATGAGTTTCATTCATAATACACGAGTCTAGGGAGTAGTATTCTAAATTTTAAGCATTAAACTCGAATTTAATGGTTTAGATTCGAAATTAATCATTAGATTCGAACCCTTAGCACAGATTCGAACCCCTTGGTCATCAGATTCGAATAACCCTTCGAATCTAGGGTAGATTCGAACCCTTCATTTGAGTCTAGGGGTAGATTCGAAGCCCTCCCTTAGAATCTAATGGTACACACTCGAATCTAGCACCAAACTCGTGTTTGTTCTTGCATTTCGACTCTGTTCTTGGCCCATTCGAGTCTGTTCATCGTTTCAACCTAAATCCTTCATTTCTAAGGCAAAAATCACTAATACATGTATAATACCTAGATTCGATTCTACTATGCATATACTTTCATATTCCAGCAATATTTCAAGCAAAACAAGCTTAAATTTGCATAAAATGACAGATTCGAATTCTAGTTAACTTCAAAACCGAAACTATAAACTTAAAAGGTTCGATTCTTACCTCAATTCGCACGAACTCTGAAATCCGTTTGTATATTGTTGTTGTACTCCTCGATACCTTTCCGATGACGTATAATTCTCGAAAATCCGACGGTCGGTTTGTGATATATCTTAGAGAGATGTAGAGAGAAAACTTCTAGAGAGATAGAGTAGAGAGAGAGTGTAAACTAGAAAATGAAGCCTATTGCCCTTTATATACTACTTTCGTCATTTTGCCCATTTCACCACTCGACTTAACCGGTTTCATAAAATACTGATTTAATCTTAAATATATCATAAATAACTTTTAAATTCATAATAATCCACATAATTGATTCTGAGTTCAATTTTCTCAAAAATATCAACAAACTTTGCTAAATATCCAAATACATAATAATCACCCAAATTCAACTTAAATATAAATACGTTTTCCACTTAATTAACCAAAATACATCAAATTAAATCCGTGGATGTTACAACATGGGCTCCACCACGCTCAACTTCGTCCTCGAAGTTACTCGGACTCAAACAGTTTCGGATACTTTCTTAACATATCTAACTTAGTTTCCCATGTATGATTTGCTCCTTTATGATGCTTCCAACGTACAAGCACCATTTCTATCTCCTTGCTTCTCAATTTCTTCATCTTAGTATCTAACACACACTCCGGCTCTTCAACATACCGGAGCCTTTCATCAACCTGCAGTTCAGTATGGTCGGCCCAATCCTCGTTACTAGAAGTAAATGACTTTCGAAGATTCCCAACGTGAAACACCGGATGTATGCCCGACATCTCTTCAGGCAATTCCAAACGGTATGACTGATTCCCCACTTTTTCAGTTATCTTAAATGGTCCGACGAATCTCGGAGCCAACTTTCCCCTTTTTACAAAACGAGTAACACCCCTCATGGGTGATACTTTCAAGTAGACCCAGTCATTCACTTCAAAATTGATCGGTTTGTGCCTCCGATCATAGTAACTTTTCTGACGATCCTGGGCCGCTTTCATGTTCTGCCTAATCAACTGTATCTTCTCGTTTGTTTCTTGAAGCAAGGCCGGCCCAGCGATTGGTGTTTCACCCGTTTCTCTCCAACATGTAGGAGTCCTACATTTCCTTCCATACAAAGCCTCAAACGGAGCTTTCTTGATCGTAGCGTGGTAACTGTTGTTATACGAAAACTCTATGAGTGGCAGATGATCGTCCCAATTGCCACCGAGATCTAACACACACGATCTCATCATGTCTTCAAGCGTTAAGATGGTCCGCTCACTCTGACCATCAGTTTGCAGGCGGTAAGCTGTACTCATTGCTATCCTTGTCCCTAACCCTTCTTGCAAAGCCGACCAAAAATTTGAAGTAAACCGGCTGTCCCGGTCCGATACTATGGACTTAGGCACTCCATGCCTAGAAACAATCTCGTCCATATAAATTTTAGCCAACTTTTCTAAGGAGTAACTTTCTCTTATTGGTATAAAATGTGCGGACTTAGTTAATCTATCGACTATCACCCAAACTGCATCATGTTGGCGCCTAGTCTTCGGCAGTTTTGTAACAAAATCCATAGTAATGTGCTCCCACTTCCATTCCGGAATGGGAAGCGGCTGCATACTGCCGTACGGTTGTTGATGCTCGGCCTTTACCAACCGGCAAGTTCGGCATCTTTCTACATATTGCCCTATGTCCCTCTTCAATCCTGGCCACCAAAAATCTGCCTTTAAGTCATTGTACATCTTTGTACTTCCAGGATGTACAGAAAACCTAGATTGGTGTGCTTCTTCGATAATTATTTGTCTCATTCCACCATATTTCGGCACCCATATTCTTCCGTACACACCTTTTAATCCCGATTCACTAGTTTCCATATTTTTAATCTGCGCCCTTATATCCTCAGCACCAACATTCTCGTCTTTTAAGGCTTCCTCTTGAGCGACCTTGACATCATCTATAATAGTAGACGTTAACATGGTAAAAGTCATTATATAGCAGCAATCCTTAGCATACGCTTTCCGGCTCAAGGCATCGGCTACTACATTAGCCTTTCCGGGGTGGTAAAGGATTTCACAATCGTAATCCTTTATTAGCTCCATTGATCGTCTCTGCCTCATATTGAGTTCCTTCTGGCTAAAAATGTACTTTAAACTCTTATGGTCCGTGTATAATTGGCACTTAGTCCCGTAAAGATAATGCCTCCATAACTTTAATGCGAATGTTACTGCAGTCAACTCGAGATCATGAGTCGAATAATTCTTCTCATGCTGCTTCAACTGCCTTGAAGCATATGCAATTACTTTCCCGCGCTGCATCAGTACAGCGCCTAACCCTAACCTCGAAGCATCGGTATACACCACAAAGTCATCATTGCCCTCAGGTAAGGCAAGTATCGGCGCTTCACTCAAAGTTTTCTTCAAAACATCAAATGTCTCTTGCTGCACGGTCTCCCAAACAAAAGGCGCATTCTTCTTCGTTAATGCCGTCAGCGGAACTGCAATCTTTGAAAAGTCCTTTATAAACCTCCTATAATATCCCGCCAACCCAAGAAAACTCCTGATTTCCGTAGCTGATTGTGGCGGTTCCCAATTTCTTATACCTCAACTTTAGCTGGATCAACCGAAATCCCTGCTCCAGATATAACATGTCCAAGAAACTGTATCTGTTGTAGCCAAAACTCGCACTTTGAGAACTTGGCGTACAACCTTTCTTTTCTTAACAACTCCAACAGTTCTCTCAGATGTTCAGCATGTTCTGCTTCAGACTTAGAATATACCAAAATATCATCGATAAACACAATTACCGATTTATCCAACATCGGTCTACAAACCCTATTCATCAAGTCCATAAAGACAGCTGGGGCGTTGGTTAATCCAAAAGGCATTATTAGAAACTCGTAATGGCCATACCGAGTCCTGAATGCTGTCTTTGGCACATCTTCTTCTCGTACCTTCAACTGATGGTACCCCGACCTTAAGTCGATCTTAGAAAAGACACAGGCCCCGTGTAACTGGTCAAACAAGTCATCTATCCGTGGCAACGGATATTTGTTCTTAATAGTCAACTTATTCAGCTCCCGGTAATCTATGCACATCCTCATCGTGCCATCCTTCTTCTTTACAAACAGTACCGGAGCTCCCCACGGCGATGAACTCGGCCGAATGAAGCCCTTATCCAACAATTCTTGCAGCTGTGTCATCATTTCCTTCATCTCGGTTGGGGCAAGACGATAAGGAGAACGAGCTACCGGTGCAGCTCCGGGGATCAGATCAATTCGAAACTCAACTTGTCTCTCAGGCGGCACGCCAGACAAGTCTTCCGGAAACACATCCGGGAATTGTGAAACAACCGGCACATCGGCCAAAGTTCTCTTCTCTGCCTTAGCATCAATCGCATATGCTAAGTATGCATCACATCCCTTTGCAACAAGCTTTCGAGCTTTTACAATAGTCAGCAAACACAGATCCCCGCTTCTCCTATCCCCATATATACATATCTCACGCCCCTCCGGGGTAGTTATCTTTATCATTCGGCTCTTACACACTATGTGGGCTTCATTCTCGATCAACCAATCCATCCCGACTATGACATCAAACTCACTGAATTCTATCGGTATCAAGTCCAAATTGAAGACTACATCTTCAATTACTAACGTGCAGTTACGGTAGACATGATCTACTTTTACTAGAGTGTTGCTAGCAGTTTCTATATCAAGAACAGCAGATAATCTAGATAGTGGCATGGCAAGTCTTTGTGCAAACATAGTAGAAACAAACGACCTATTGGCACCCGAATCAAATAAAACTCGTGCAGGCATAGAATTAACTATGAACGTACCCGTGACGACTTCCGGATTTTCCCTTGCCTCCTCTGCAGTTATCTGAAAAGCACGAGCAGGTGCCCTCTGTGACTGACCCCGGCGGTTAACTGAACCACCACTCGAACCTCCAGACGATCGTGTTGATGATGGGACAGCAGCTGTTGGAGCATTCTTTCTACAGTTCCTGCTATAGTGACCCCACACCCCACACTTATAGCAAGCATCACCCTTCCTTGGGCAATCATTCTGAAAATGTCCCAGTTCTCCACAGCAAAAGCAAGCACGTCCGTTAGGGCACTTGCCAAAATGTTCCAGGTGACATTTGTTGCAGTATTGTGGCTCGGTGTTGATAGAGTATGCACGAGCACGACCACGATCAGAAGATCCAGATGGTCGACGAAAAGACTGCTGTGATGAGTATTGTGAAGACCGGGAAGATCCCGAGTATCCTCCCTCCCTTTGGCGCTTCGGCGGTGACGGCTGTGTTGGATTGGTGGAAGCAGCAGCAGACCCAACAGAGTAGCCCGACATAATCAAAATCTGCTCTACATTTCTGGCAGCCTCAAGTAAGCCAGCAAATGTAGGGTAACGGACGTTGCTCATAACCCTCCTAATCTCAATGTCAAGACCAGCCTCGAACCTGGTCACTTTCCTTTCTTCGGTGTCCACCTGATGAGGTGCGAACAGACTTAACCTCGTGAACACCACATATTGGGACACCGTCTTCGTCCCCTGTACCAGCGCCATAAACCTTGCCTCTAATCTCCGACGCTCATCAATCGGACAGTATTGCTGAGTGAATAAGTCCGTGAACTCAGCCCATTTCATAACCGAAACCTTCTCCAATGTCAAAGCGTTCACCATGGCATTCCACCACATGATTGCATCATTCGTGAACATAGCAGTTGCATAACGAACCATATCCTTCTCAGCACAGTCGCTGATTCGGAATGTTCGCTCAGTTGCTGTTATCCATTCCAGTGCAGCAACAGCATCCCCTAAACCGTTAAACTCTACAGCTCCATTTCCTTTAAAATCCTTAAACCGACAACCCCTGGGCTTATTAGATGACCCAGTGTTGTCATCTTGTTCCTCATTAATTCCCTCTCTTTCTTTTTCTTTGTTCTTCCTTTTATCTTCCCTTCGCTTAGCTTCGGCCTCATCTCGAGCCCGAAACTGCTCTTGAATCATCTCTCTTTGCTCAGCCATCATGGCTAGCATCATTTCTCTCGTCTCTTCAGGTGTCATTCCTCCTCCAGACATGTTCTGAAATACGAAACATATAACTTATTTAGCAACATGTCATAAATTTAAAGACACCATTCATTTGTCCCGTATAATAGTCAATCCCTATAATTACTAGATCATAACCTATCTTAGTTCAGATCATTACTTAAACCACTACATATCATTACCTAATGTTTGAGATCAAGACCTCACGGACACTTGAATCTCAAACAACTGCTCTGATACCATCTCGTGTGACACCCTTGCCACAACAACCACCAATTACAATACACCCAGGATTAATCATCAACATGCAATAACATAATGATCTGATAACCTAAATTAAGTGCGGAAGCATTAAAACATAAATAAAGTAGTGCAACAAGTGTTAAACACCCTACGGTGCTATCAGGTACCAAGTCTAGGTCTACACACCCATACATTTCTTACAATCATCCAGAATATATTACAACATTTGTCCCACAACATAATTACCGATTAAATAGCAGATATCTTCCAAATCTTCCAAATCGACCTAACTAGAAGGTCCAGCAGTAGATTTTCCTTTGCTTGTAAAATAAAAATCAACAACTGGGGAATAAGCGGATGCTTTAGTGAATACAGAGATTATGCATTTTATAAATCTTTATGAAGCCCAAGGATAACACAGATGACCAACATCGGATATCCTCTTCGTACACAAAGTACGGACCAGAGCCGCAGCCCCTTCGAGCTCAAAGCTCGGCATTTAAACATACCATCTGAGACAAACGTACGATCGGGGATGACATACTGCCTACCGGGCCTAGGAGGGATCAGCTCCAGGTCATATAGCACAGTAACATCAGAGTAATCGATGCGACCCACCGGTCCATCACTAGATGCACAACAACCGAAAGGACATGCAACAAGTAAGAATGTGCATCTAAATCTACGCAAGTTAGTAGAATTCCAAACAATCAATGAAACAACAGGTCTCAGCAGGCAAAGCTTCCATAAAACAAATATAAACATGCGAAATCTACTGTACTCACAGTGGGTGCGTATTATCTTTAACCGATATTATTTCTCTTCGGGCTTTCAACCGGATTCCACCAAGTACCCCACTGTGGGTTAAACAACACCACAAGGGACCTGTCATATTAATTACAACAATTTCCTCATATCATTAACCGTTTAACTCATAAAAATCAAGTCTCGTAAGTTTTGCAACGTTTTCCCCCATTTCGGGTCTACATCCAAATTTAAACCATAACTAAGTTTGAAACCCATTTCAAGTTCATAACTTGTCCTTTGAATAATTCTTGCCATTTTATGTGTTGTTTATGAGTTTCATTCAAAATACACGAGTCTAGGGAGTAGTATTCTAAATTTTAAGCATTAAACTCGAATTTAATGGGTTAGATTCGAAAATTAATCATCAGATTCGAACCCTTAGCACAGATTCGAACCCCTTGGTCATCAGATTCGAATAACCCTTCGAATCTAGGGTAGATTCGAACCCTTCATTCGAGTCTAGGGGTAGATTCGAAGCCCTCCCTTAGAATCTAATGGTACACACTCGAATCTAGCACCAAACTCGAGTTTGTTCTTGCATTTCGACTCTGTTCTTGGCCCATTCGAGTCTGTTCATCGTTTCAACTTAAATCCTTCATTTCTAAGGCAAAAATCACTAATATATCATGTATAATACCTAGATTCGATTCTACTATGCATATACTTTCATATTCCAGCAATATTTCAAGCAAAACAAGCTTAAATTTGCATAAAATGACAGATTCGAATTCTAGTTAACTTCAAAACCGAAACTATAAACTTAAAAGGTTCGATTCTTACCTCAATTCGCACGAACTCTGAAATCCGTTTGTATATTGTTGTTGTACTCCTCGATACCTTTCCGATGACGTATAATTCTCGAAAATCCGACGGTCGGTTTGTGATATATCTTAGAGAGATGTAGAGAGAAAACTTCTAGAGAGATAGAGTAGAGAGAGAGTGTAAACTAGAAAATGAAGCCTATTGCCCTTTATATACTACTTTCGTCATTTTGCCCATTTCACCACTCGACTTAACCGGTTTCATAAAATACTGATTTAATCTTAAATATATCATAAATAACTTTTAAATTCATAATAATCCACATAATTGATTCTGAGTTCAATTTTCTCAAAAATAGCAACAAACTTTGCTAAATATCCAAATACATAATAATCACCCAAATTCAACTTAAATATAAATACGTTTTCCACTTAATTAACCAAAATACATCAAATTAAATCCGTGGATGTTACACACACTTAATTCCAAAATCATACTTAGACTTTGAATCTGAATCTGAAAATTGGTACACTACATTATCAACACCCGATTTTAACATATCAATAACAAATTCTAACATGCATTAACAATCTGAACCAAAATCCTTTGATTCGGTTCTCACCAAAACCGAACCCAAAATCTCATAAATTCGTAAATAGGAGTGATTCTTACCTCAAATCGTTTGTTGTAATGCTTATAATTCCTTATTTGCTATCTGAATCCAACTTTTGAACACTTGAAATTGTTGATTCTTGTGTGTGTTCTTGGATGGAGCCGAGAGGAAGAGAGAGTAGAGAGAGAGAGAGAAACCGGTAGAGAGAGAGTGTAGTGAGAGAGTGAGAATGAAGAAATGAAGAGTTTCCTTTCTTTTATTCTTTATTTTGACTCATTTGCACAATATACCCCTCAACATTGTATTTTCTCATTTAACTGATATAATGATCAAAATAACTTAAATTGACATAATATTTCATTAATACAAATAATTGAGTCTTAAAACCTTAAATTACATATAATTAAAATTTGGGATGTTACACAATCCTTGGAATTACATGAATGACAAAATAAAACTTAGGTTGAATTTAATCTAGTAATTTTATAAACCTAGGTTATATACAAATAATCAATTCTTTCTATTCCATGAAATTACATGAATAAGAAAATAAAACATTGGTTGAAATTAATCAAGTAATTTCATAAACCTAGTTATATACAGATAATCAATTCATTTCAATTCCATGAAATTACATGAATAATAAAATAAAATTTAGGTTAAAATTAATCATGTAATTTCGTAAACCTAGGTTATATACCGATAATCAATTCATTTCCATTCCTTGGAATTACATGAATAACAAAATAAAACTTAGGTTGAATTTAATCAAGTAATTCTACAAACCTCGGTTATATACAGATTATCAATTCTTTCCATTCCATGAAATTACATGAATAAGAAAATAAAACATAGGTTGAAAATTAATCAAGTAATTTTATAAACCTAGGTTATATACAGATAATCAATTCATTTCTATTACATGAAATTACATGAATAATAAAATAAAATTTAGGTTGAAATTAATGAAGTAATTTCATAAACCTAGGATATATACAGATAACCAATTCATTAATGAAGTAATTTCATGCGATATATGAATGATGTCATGCAATGCCATGAATTTAACTAACAATCTCAGGAGGCCAACTAATGGCTAGTAAGCTACCACATTGCGGTTACCACACCCAGGCCAACTGTACAATTGGTTTACAATCTACTGCTCGATTACCACAGACCACAGGCTTATCGATATTCAGTTTACAGTGATGCCATACGATTACCAGAGACCACAGACTTATCTTTTTACAGGCAATAATGGTTACCACACACAGGCTTACCATTATGATTCCGCTAGGTTACCACACTCAGGCTTACCGTCTCAGCGGAGAGGTCAAATGAATAATCAACAACTTATCAACCGAATGATAATATGACAACAATAATGTATGTGATGGCAAAGCATGTAAATGACAAGAATGAATACGAAAGCAATACCATACAATTCATGATATGCATATAAATACATTAATGCTAGAACTCACAGTGGTGTACAACAAGCTCTCGGCCTCAAAACCGAGTTACAGTCGTCAAAGTAGGAGTAATAATCTCCAAGGCACTTTAACCCATCAAACCCCTACACATAGGTTCATAGTATAATTTATTATAAGTCTCACAACTTATAATTTCTTAAATTGATCCGGATACATTAGTCGTAAGACTTAACTAATTTCGGCATTAAACCTCAATAATTATTTTGGTCTAATTATTCTCCTAAATTGATGTCATAGACTATTATGACAAAAGATCCCATAAAATAAAAATAATTACCATTACGATTTCGGTCCAAAGTCATCCGAAATTCGGACCAAGACCATCCGAATTTCAGGTCATCCGCAATTCGTACTTAGCTAATTTTTCAGAATATTCTAAGGCTGAACCACACTTTCTACCTTACGGATTTAATGTCAAAAATACTAAAACTTCTCTATATTTATTATAAAGAGTTTTAAAAATCATTTCCAACATATATATATACATACATACATACATACATACATACATACATACATACATACATACATACATACATACATACATACATACATACACACACACACACACACACACACACACACATATATATATATATATATATATATATATATATATATATATATATATATATATATATATATTGAAACCCATTTTAACCACCAATACATCATTTTCATCTTTTTAGATTACATAGGGTTCATATGAACTCAAATTTGGGGTTTTGAGATAAACCCATCAAAATACATAAAAACTTGCCAATATACTTTTAAAATAATGGATCTAACGTATTTCATCATTTTCTTTTCAGATCTAGCCATTTCTAAGAGATCCTCATAAAAACCCATCAAAATACATAGAAACTTGTATAATATACTTTTTAGAAATGGATCTAACATATTTCATCATTTACTTTCTTGATCTAGCCATTTCTAAGAGATCTTCATAAAAACCCATCAAAATACATAGAAACTTGTATAATATACTTTTTAGATAATGGATCTAACATATTTCATCATTTTCTTTCAAGATCTAGCCATTTCGAAGAGATCTCCATGAAAACCCATTTGAGTTCTCATCTTCTTCATTTGAAGATGGTGGAGAGAAGAGAAAAGTAAGAGATTTATAAAAATAAGAGTTGGTACCTCTTGGATCTTCAAAACCGTATGAAGCTTCCAAAGAAATCAGATTTCTTCTTCTTCCCGAGATCTCTCTCTTTTTCCTCTCTTTTCTTTCTCCTCTCTCTCTCTCTTTTTTTTTTTCTTCTTTGGAAGTGAACGAACACACACACACATGGCGTATATATAAAGCAAAAGTTGATTTTCTTTTCTTTTCTTTTTTTAAACTATTTAATATTTACCATTTAGACCCTACAATTATTTCCATTTCTTTTAAGGTCCTTTCTTTATAAATCAATACTTTATTTATTATAATTTACACCACCATGTATTTATATGTCTCAATATTAATTAATATTCCGAATTTGTATTTCTTCGTAATAAATATTAATTATCAATTTTATTAAATAATCGGGTCGTTACAATTCCTCCCCTCTTAAAAGAATTCCGCCCACGGAATCAGATTCTTTCAAACAGAGCGGGGTATTTGGCCATCATTTCAGCCTTCGTCTCCCAAGTCATCAGAGATCCACGGTGGTGCTTCCAACAAACGAGTACCATCTCGATCTCCTTATTCCTTAGGTTAATCACTTTGTCACCGATAATCTTTTCTGGTTCTTCGACATATCGCAACCGCTCATCGATTTCCACATCATCCAAAGGAACGGTCACTTTAGGACTGATCGGGCTTCTCTTCAAATAGCTAACGTGGAAGGTGTCATGAATTCCTGCCAAATCAGCGGGCAGCTCTAATTTATAAGCTTGAGCTCCGACACGTTTGGTAATAGGAAATGGTCCAACATATCGGGGACTTAACTTTCCTCGCTTCCCAAATCTCATAATCCCTTTCCACGGAGATACTTTCAGCATTACTGAATCTCCAACTGCAAACTCAATATCTTTATGACGTTTGTCTGAGTATGCTTTCTGTCGGTCTTGAGCCGCTTTGATTCGCTCACGAATAATCTGAATTTTATCATGCGTCTCTTGAAGCAATTCGGGACCCGCTAATGGTTTCTCACCTGCTTCACGCCAACATGTCGGAGTTCGACACTTTCGGCCATACAACGACTCATACGGAGCCATCTTTATCGAAGAATGATAACTATTGTTGTTGGCGAATTCCACAAGTGGTAAGTGCGTATCCCAATTTCCATCAAGCTCAATTACACACGCACGCAACATATCTTCCATCGTCTGATTAGTACGTTCAGTCTGGCCGTCAGTCTGGGGACGAAACGCCGTACTCAAATTAACATGCGTCCCCAACTGATCTTGCATACTTTGCCAAAATCTCAAAGTAAATCTCGAATCACGATCCAAAACAATAGATTTTGGAATCCCATGACGTACAATAATTTCATCGATATACATTTGCGCCAATCTTTCCAAAGGAAAGTTTTCTCGTATCGGCAAAAAGTGTGCGGATTTCATCAGTCGATCCACAATAACCCAGATAGCATCATATTGTCTTTGGGTCTTCGGAAGCTTTACCACAAAATCCTTCGTGATGCGATCCCACTTCCATTCAGGTATCTCGAGTGGTTGCAAATTTCCAGATGGTTTTTGGTGTTCGGCATTGACTCGCAAGCAAGTCAAACACCGTTCAACATGATTACCAACGTCTCGCTTCATTCCAGGCCACCAATATTTGGATTTCAAATCCTGATATATCTTAGAACTCCCGGGGTGAATTGACAACTTCGAATTATGACCATCGTTTAAAAATATTCTTGCGCACATCACCGATCTTAGGCACCCAAATGCGATCTCTAAACATTTTCAAACCGTTGCTACCTTCGGTTAACAATACACTCTGACCAACCATCCTTTCGGCCTTAATATTTTCTTCCTTAAGGCTCTCGATTTGCCACTTTCGAATATCATCAAGGATAGAAGAAGTTACAACTACATGCGTTAACACATAACAAGTTGCTTCCGGATATCTCTTTCGGCTTAAGGCGTCAGCCACTACATTGGCTTTTCCAGGGTGATAAACGATTTCACAGTCATAATCCTTAATCAATTCAACGGCACGTCGCTGTTGCATGTTTAACTCCTTCTGATCAAAAATATGTCTCAAGCTCTTGTGGTCAGTAAACAACTGACACCTTGTACCATATAGGTAATGCCGCCAGATTTTTAAAGCAAACGTGACAACATCTAACTCCAAGTCATGAGTTGGACGACTCTTTTCATAATCCTTTAGTTGTCTCGATGCATAAGCTATTACTTTTCCTCGTTGCATCAACACGCAACCCAACCCATTTATCGAGGCATCGCTATAAACAGCAAAATCTTCGTTTCCTTCCGGCAACGCAAGCACCGGAGCGTCAGTCAATCGACTCTTCAAAATTTGAAATGCCTCAATCTGTGGCTTTTCCCACACAAACTTCGCATTCTTACGTGTCAACGAAGTGAGTGAGACAACTATTTTAGAGAAATCTTGGATAAATCGTCGGTAATAGCCGGCCAATCCAAGGAAACTACGAATCTCAGCAACATTTCTAGGCGCTTCCCAACTTTTAATCGCTTCAATCTTGGAGGGATCCACAGAAACACCCTCCCAAGATATGACATGTCCTAGAAATTGCACTTCCCGCAACCAAAATTCACATTTCGAGAATTTAGCATACAACTGTTCGCTGCGAAGAAGTTCGAGCAATTGTCTTAGATGTACTGCATGATCCTCCTCCGTCTTGGAATACACCAAGATGTCGTCGATAAACACTATAACCGACTTGTCAAGCATTGGACGACACACACGATTCATTAAATCCATAAAGGCTGCAGGAGCATTAGTGAGCCCAAAAGGCATCACCAAGAACTCATAGTGCCCATATCGAGTCCGAAAAGCAGTTTTCGGCACATCTTCCTCACGAACCTTTAATTGATGATACCCTAAACGAAGATCTATCTTCGAGAAATAAGCAGCTCCTTGTAGTTGATCGAACAAGTCATCAATACGAGGCAAAGGATACTTATTCTTTATAGTCACATTGTCCAGTTCTCTATAATCTATGCACATTCGCAAGGTTCCGTCTTTCTTTCGCACGAATAAAACCGGAGCACCCCACGGCGAGGTACTCGGCCGAATGAACCCTTTCTCTAACAATTCTTCCAATTGCGCCATCATTTCCTTCATTTCCGAAGGCGCTAAACGATACGGAGCACGCGCAATTGGTGCAGCTCCCGGCACTAACTCAATTCGAAACTCTACAGATCGGTCCGGTGGCAATCCCGGTAAGTCATCAGGAAACACATCGGGATATTCATTAACTACTGGCACATCCTTAAGATTTTTCCCTTCCTTATTGGCATTCAAGACACAAGCCAAGTAACATTTGCAACCTTTACTTAGATTTTTCCAAGCCTTAGCCACCGAAATAACCGCGGCTTCCCTTTTACGTCTATCCCCGTACACAAATATTTCTTCGCCTTCCGGCGTGAACAAACGAACAATTCTTTTAGCGCAAGCAATAGTGGCAAGATTATTGGCCAACCAATCCATGCCAACTATTATATCAAATACTTTAGTATCTATGGGGACAAGGTCGATATCAAAATTATGTCCATCTAAGGTCAGCACACAGTCATTATATATTTGGGTGGCACAGACTGATTTCCCGCTTGCCACATCAACAGATAGAGGGAAAGGCATCAAAGAAGGTACAACATCTAACTTTCGTGCAAATGATTTAGAAACAAAAGACACACTTGCACCGGAATCAAATAATACTACAGCAGGTAAAGAGTTCAGGAGAAAAGTACCGGTTACAACATCCGGCACATCCTGCGCCTCGGCAGCTGTAATCTGGTAGACTCTAGCTTGAGGCTTAGGCAGATTCCCCTTTGATTGGGAGGAACCACCAATATAACTAGGTTTCGCAACTGAGCCTTTACTTTCAGACGCCGCTGACTTCTTTTTCAGGCAATTCCGAGCGAGGTGACCCACCTGGCCACATTCATAGCACGCATCACTACGTTTGGGGCACGCAGGACGTATGTGTCCCTCCTCTCCACATCCATGGCAAACAATAGGGGACAAACACTCCCCACGATGAAGCTTCCTGCATCGGTTACAAGTAGGCACAAAATTGGAAAACTGAGATTTGGACCGAGAGTTGTTGGAACTAGCAGGCTTCTTTGAGTGTCTAGAAGATTAGGAACGTGAACGAGAGTCCACATTCTTTGAGAACGATTGTTGGGGTTGCATAAACGTCCCCGGCGAGGACTCAACCTTTGCTTTCTTTGATCCAGTCGATTCTTGTTCCCTACGGAACAATTCATACTCCCGGAGTCGCGCATACTCCACAGCTTTCTCAAATGATTCCACCGCGCGAACAGTCACCATTTCGCGAATTTCACTTCGCAGTCCTTCAACAAAATAGTCGGTCTTTTGCTTTTCATCAGCAATTACCGACCCCACAAACATCGCTTTCGAGTTAAACTCGATCAGATAATCATCCACTGATAAGTCTCCTTGCTGAAACGTAAGGAAGGCTCTTTTTATTTTCTGCACCGCAACTGTCGGACAGAAATGTTTGTCGAACCTGGTCTTGAACTCTTCCCAGGTCATCTTTGCCGCAACATCTAAACCCACAATCTCGACTTCTGAATCCCACCAAGTCAAGGCAGGACCAACGAATTGTGCAGCCGCGTACTGCACCTTCTTTTCATTACCGACATCAGTTACTCGGAATAGTTTCTCAATTGCCTTGATCCAATCCAAGGCCTCAGCAGCCGTTACTCGTCCGTTGAACTCTGGAGGACGACAATCAATGAAGTTTCTATATGACATCCCCTTCTTGGACTTAGAGGAGTCGTGCTTCCGATCTTTATCCTTCTTAGGCTTCTTAGCCCTACTTCCACTTCCCACGACTTTAGTGTTATCGTTACTTGCTTGTTGATCTTCAACATTATCTTTCTTTCCCTGAACAATTTGGGAAGCAAGTAACTGCGCCATTAACTAGTTCTGCTGGCGATTTTGCTCCAACATTTGAGCCATCATCTGCATCATTTGGTCCTCTTTAGACCCTCCACCAGTACGGAAACTGGATTCACTTTCATAATCTTGAGACTGATCTCTGTCTCCCCCAACATTTGAATGTTCTACCTCCTGGTGTAGAACACGATTTGGCTGGCTATCCGACATTGTCTGCAACAAACAGTTACAGGTCGGTTCAACAGTTCTTTCACACCAAAGTGTGCACACGACATTTATATTTATATATAATTATACTTACATAAAGTTATAATCTTAAAAGTCTACCCAATATTATCCCATCCTAGGCCAAAGGTCAATTGTAATTGTTATAATATTGCCGCCTAGGTGGGTCAATACCAGCATCTGAAACCGTGCTATCGTCGACTATACTCTGTCTATGAGCTCCAGCTCTGATACCAAATTGAAACACCCATACAACTAATACGAGTATTTCGATACCATTATACATTAATTTATACAGAGTACTTGTGGAAATACGGTCAATTTAAAACTTTTAATACTTTAACAATCATCAACGTGATTCCAAACACTTTGCATATAACACAATAGAGTGTCTGAAATCACGGAGTAATGTAATTGGGGTCACAATGTTAAATCATCAGTGTGATTACAAATGAATTAATAATCATTAACTAATTCGCGTAAGTCAAAAGTGGAAGTCTGCTACTCCCACCCCAATCATCAACAAAATATGGAGCTCCTATCCGTGCTCCAATCAATGTCTAACAGTTTGGCCCAGCCGGGCCTTTGCCCTTAACAGTTCCTGAAAAGAAATATCAACTAACGGGTAAACAACAAAGTTGTTTAGTGAGTTTCTAGATTAAAGTACAACGCGATATATGAATGATGTCATGCAATGCCATGAATTTAACTAACAATCTCAGGAGGCCAACTAATGGCTAGTAAGCTACCACATTGCGGTTACCACACACAGGCTTACCGTACAATTGGTTTACAATCTACTGCTTGATTACCACAGACCACAGGCTTATCGATATGCAGTTTACAGTGATGCCATACGATTACCACAGACCACAGGCTTATCGTTTTACAGGCAATAATGGTTACCACACACAGGCTTACCATTATGATTCCGCTAGGTTACCACACTCAGGCTTACCGTCTCAGCGGAGAGGTCAAATGAATAATCAACAACTTATGAACCGAATGATAATATGACAACAATAATGTATGTGATGGCAAAGCATGTAAATGACAAGAATGAATACGAAAGCAATACCATACAATTCATGATATGCATATAAATACATTAATGCTAGAACTCACAGTGGTGTACAACAAGCTCTCCGCCTCAAAACCGAGTTACAGTCGTCAAAGTAGGATAATAATCTCCAAGGCACTTTAACCCGTCAAACCCCTACACATAGGTTCATAGTATAATTTATTATAAGTCTCACAGATTATAATTTCTTAAATTGATCCGGATACATTAGTCGTAAGATTTAACTAATTTCGGCATTAAACCTCAATAATTATTTTGGTCTAATTATTCTCCTAAATTGATGTCATAGACTATTATGACAAAAGATCCAATAAAATAAAAATAATTACAATTACAATTTCGGTCCAAAGCCATCCGAAATTCGGACCAAGACCATCCGAATTTCAGGTCATCCGAAATTCGTACTTAGCTAATTTTTCAGAATATTTTAAGGCTGAACTACACTTTCTACCTTACGGATTTAATGTCAAAAATACTAAAACTTTTCTATATTTATTATAAAGAGTTTTAAAAATCATTTCCAACATACATACATACATACATACATACATACATACATACATACATACATACATACATACATACATACATGCATACATACATACATACATACATACATACATACATATATACATACATACATACATACATATATATATATATATATATATATATATATATATATATATATATATATATATATATATTTATTTATTTATTTATTGAAACCCATTTTAACCACCAATACATCATTTTTAACTCAAACTTGGGTTTTTGAGATAAACCCATCAAAATACATAAAAACTTGCATAATATACTTTTAAAATAATGGATCTAACATATTTCATTATTTTCTTTTCAGATCTAGCCATTTCTAAGAGATCTTCATAAAACCCATCAAAATACATAGAAACTTGTATATTATACTTTTAAATAATGGATCTAACATATTTCATCATTTACTTTATTGATCTAGCCATTTCTAAGAGATCTCCATAAAAACCCCTCAAAATACATAGAAACTTGTATAATATACTTTTTAGATAATGGATCTAACATATTTCATCATTTTCTTTCAAGATCTAGCCATTTCGAAGAGATCTCCATGAAAACTCATTTGAGTTCTCATCTTCTTCATTTGAAGATGGTGGAGAGAAGAGAAAAGTAAGAGATTTATAAAAATAAGAGTTGGTACCTCTTGGATCTTCAAAACCGTATGAAGCTTCCAAAGAAATCAGATTTCTTCTTCTTCTTCCCGAGATCTCTCTCTTTTTCCTCTCTTTTCTTTCTCCTCTCTCTCTCTCTTTTTTTTTCTTCTTTGGAAGTGAACGAACACACACACACTTGTGTGTGTGTGTGTGTGTGTGTGGCGTATATATAAAGCAAAAGTTGATTTTCTTTTCTTTTCTTTTTTTAAACTATTTAATATTTACCATTTAGACCCTACAATTATTTCCATTTCTTTTAAGGTCCTTTCTTTATAAATCAATACTTTATTTATTATAATTTACACCACCATTTATTTATATATCTCAATATTAATTAATATTCCGAATTTGTATTTCTTCGTAATAAATATTAATTATCAATTTTATTAAATAATCGTGTCGTTACAGTTAATAGAGATAATAAATTCATTTCCATTCCATACCATTACATGAATAATAAATTAAAACTTAGGTTGATATTAATCAACTAGTTTCATAAACTTAGGTTATATACAGATAATCAATTAATTTCCATTCCATTCCATTACATTAATAATAAAAAAAAAACTTAGGTTGAAATTTATAAAGTAATTTCATAAACCTAGGTTATATAAAGATAATCAATACATTTCCATTCCATTATATTTTATGAATAATAAAATAAAACTTAGGTTGAAATTAATCAAGTAATTTCATAAACCTAGGTTATATACCGATAATCGCTTCATATCCATTCCTTGGAATTACAGGAATGACAAAATAAAACTTAGGTTATATACAAATAATCAATTCTTTCTATTCCATGAAATTACATGAATAAGAAAATAAAACTTAGGTTCAACTTAATCAAGTAATTTCATAAACTTAGTTATATACAAATAATCAATTCATTTCCATTCCATGAAATTACATGAATTATAAAATAAAATTTAGGTTGAAAAAAATCAAGTAATTACGTAAACCTAGGTTATATACCGATAATCAATTCTTTTCCATTCCTTGGAATTACATGAATAATAAAATAAAACTTAGGTTGAAATTAATCAAGCAATTCTACAAACCTAGGTTATATACACATAATCAATTCTTTCCCTTCCATGAACTTACATGAATAAGAAAATAAATTTTAGGTTGAAATTAATCAAGTAATTTCACAAACCTAGGTTATATACAGATAATCAATTCATTTCCATTCCATGAAATTACATGAATAATAAAATAAAATTTAGGTTGAAATTAATCAAGTAATTTCATAAACATAGGTTATATACAGATACCCAATTCATTTCAATTCTATGAAATTACATGAATAATAAAATATAACATAGGTTGAAATTAATCATGTAATTTCATAAACCTAGGTTATATACAGATAATCGATTCATTTCCATTCCATTCCATTTTATGAATAATAAAATAAAACATAGGTTGAAATTAATCAAGTAATTTCATAAACCTAGGTTATATACCGATAATCAATTCATTTCCATTCCATTCCATTACATGAATAACAAAATAAATTTAGGTTGAAATTAATCAAGTAACTTTATAAACCTAGGTTATATACAGATAATCAATCCATTCCATTCCGTTCCATGAAATTACGTGAATAAGAAAATAAAACTTAGGTTGAAATTAATCAAGTAATTTCATAAACCTAGGTTATATACAGATAATCAATTCATTTCCATTCCAGGAAATTACATGAATAATAAAATAAAACTTAGGTTGAAATTAAATAAGTAACTTCATTAACCTAGGTTATATAAAGATAATCAATACATTTCCATTTCATTCCATTTTATGAATAGTAAAATAAAACTTAGGTCGAAATTAATCAAGTAATTTCATAAACCTAGGTTATATACCGATAATCAATTCATTTCCATTCATTGGAATTACATGAATGACAAAATAAAACGTTGAAATTAATCAAGTAATTTTATAAAACTAGGTTATATACTAATAATCAATTCTTTCTATTCCATGAAATTACATGAATAAGAAA
>JAANYP010000232.1:0-124330 GCA_020465985.1 Centrapalus pauciflorus
TTCAGTTTGAAGACAAGTGTCTACCGTGCATGAAGGGCAAGCAACATAAAAAGACACACAAGTCCAAGAAGCTGAACTCCATAACCTCGACATTCGATTTGTTGCATATGGACCTTTTCGGCCCTATCAACAAAAGGAGTATAGGAGGTAGTTGGTTTTGCTTAGTTATCACTGACGATTACTCACGGTTTTCATGGGTTTTCTTTTTAGGTACGAAGGACGAGACGGCTACAAAGCTCATCGGGTTCTTAGACCAAGTGGAGAATTCCTACGGAACAAGGGTTAAACATATTCGTAGTGATAATGGGACTGAATTTAAAAACTCCGTAATTGGTGTATATTGCCTATCAAAGGGCATCGTGCATCAATTCAGTGCACCATATGAACCTCAACAGAATGGGGTGGCCGAACGTAAAAACAGAACATTGATTGAGGCTGCAAGGACTATGCTTTCGGATTCAAAGCTTCCTACCATGTTTTGGGGGGAGGCAGTGAATACCGCGTGCCACATTTTAAACCGAGTCCTTACAGTCAAATCATTGAACAAAACATGTTATGAAATTTTGAATAAGCGGCCACCTAACTTAACTGGATTCGAACCGTTTGGAGTACCATGTACACTTTTAAGAACAAAACATCAACCGAAGTTTGGTGAAAAGTCTGACGAAGGATACTTCCTAGGTTATGTGCCAAACTCACCAAACAAACGGGTGTTTAACAAAACAACTGGTACTGTGGAGATTGTGTATAACATTGAAGTCACAAGTTATACACATGAACCCCAAACTGGTCAGGAATGGATATTTGACTATGATAAGTTATTTGAGTCATTTAACATTCCTCTGGATGATAATGCAGGTACAATCGAGAAGGACTTGGCGACGTTGCATCTGAACGACGATGGCCAAATCTTTCCAAGGACCACGTTCGAATCTACGTCCGAGCCTACTGCGACTGAAGATGGGTCTCCAGAAGTTGCTGATCAAGAGACACCTACCAATGAGAATCAGACTCAAGCATCAAGTTCTGCCTCTGAGGAAAACGTCCGTGAGGAAGAAAATGTGGAAGCTGAGGCTGTTCCCTCTTTAGGTGAAATAGGATCCAACTTAGGAGATAATCTAAGGGTAGACGAAATAGAGACCTCTAGGATTAACAAGAACCATCCTATAGATAGCATCATATGAAATCCTAACGAGGGTGTGAGGACTCGGAGTAGTGTAAATAACAACACTGTGTTGTTGTCGATGATAAACGACTCCGAGGCATATCACACATGTCTATATTCATGTTTCATATCGCAAGTAGAGCCCAAAAATGTGCAAATGGCACTTAAGGACAACTCCTGGGTTGAAGCGATGCAGGAAGAACTTTCACAATTTAGGAAACTAGAAGTGTGGGAGTTAGTTCCGTTACCTCGAGGGGAAATTGCAATAGGAACCAAATGGGTTTTTAAGTGCAAAAGAGACGATCGGGGTATAGTCACGCGCAACAAGGCGAGATTAGTTGTAAAGGGTTTCAACCAAGAGGAGGGAATCAATTACAATGAAGTGTTTGCACCTGTAGCAAGGTTAGAAGCAATTAGGTTGTTTTTAGCTTTTGCCTCCTTCAAAGGCTTTAAAGTATATCAACTGGATGTTAAGAGTGCTTTCCTGTATGGGAAAGTGAAGGAGTTGGTGTATGTAGAACAACCGCCCGGGTTTACAGATCCAAAATATCCTGAGAGAGTATATCGCTTAGATAAGGCTCTTTACGGATTACATCAGGCACCTAGGGCATGGTATGAGACTCTATCCAACCATCTTTTAGAAAATGGCTTTGAGAGGGGTAGGATAGATAGTAGTCTATTTGATAAGAGAAAGGGAGATCACTTTATCTTGGTACAAGTGTACGTCGATGATATCATTTTTGGATCATCAGACGAACAGATGTGCAAAGATTTCGAGAAGGTTATGAAGTCTAAGTTCGAGATGAGTGCTATGGGAGAGTTGAATTTCTTTTTAGGGTTACAAGTTGACCAAAAGAAGGAAGGAATGTTTATTCATCAAACTAAGTATGTCTATGACATATTAGAACGGTTTGGGATGGAGGGAACTAAGTTGACTGCCCATTTCAGCACGCCGATTCAAGTGAATCACAATCTCGGGCCGGGTACTGAAAGTGATACCGATGTGGATCCGACTTTATATCGGGCCATGATTGGGTCACTTATGTATTTAACAGCTTCAAGACCTGACATTATGTATGCTGTTTGTATTTGTGCAAGGTTTCAAGCGAATCCGAAGGAGATGCATATGAAAGCTGTGAAGCGGATTCTACGATACCTCAAGTCGAAACCGAAGCTGGGACTTTGGTATCACGCGGAGGGAGATCTAGAGTTGGAGGCGTTCACAGATTCGGACTACGGAGGATTCAGCTTGACGCGCAAATCAACGACTGGAGGTTGTCAGTTCCTAGGAGGGAGATTGGTGTCCTGGCAATGCAAGAAACAAACATCGGTAGCCGTGTCAACGTGCGAGGCCGAGTATGTTGCTGCTGGTAGTTGCTGTTCACAGGTTCTGTGGATACAACAACAATTGCGGGATTACGGTTTGGCTTATACTCAAACTCCAATTAGGATAGACAATCAATCTACAATTGCTATAACTAATAATCCAGTTAAACACAGTAAAACAAAGCACATAGACATAAGGCATCATTTTATTCGTGATTGTGCTGAAAAGAACTTAATCAAACTGGTAAAGGTGGCAACAGAAGATAATAATGCTGATTTATTTACCAAAGCGTTTGATAAGTCACGGTTTGAGTATTTAATTCAACTGAATGGAATGCGCAACCCAGAGTAATTTGACCTTAGTAGTAGTAAGTTTATTTTCTTTTAGAGTAGTAGTATTTCTTTCTTTACAGTAGTCTGCTAATTTAGGAAAGTTTCTATTTTTAGTAAGTTTCTATTTTTAGTAAGTTAGTAGGTTAGCTTAGTTTACTGCTTTTTGCTATGAAAAACAAAAGAAAAAAGAGAGAAAATTACAAAAATACAAAAAAAAGAGAATATCAGAAAAGGAGTTAAGTCTTAGATACATAGGTTCAAAGTGACGAAAATTAGCACCGTCGTTACAGACTCTAAGTATTTAGGCTTTCACACATAATGCAACTAAATCCTAAGTGTTATACTTTATTTAGTTTGATGTGTTGGTAGACATAATACATATAGGGAATCTCAAGGCTAATAAAATATTCTAGAAAAAGTCAAGCGTGTCACTAACCTAGATGTATGACCAACCGGTCTTAATTTTTATGTACAAGACATACAAACTTTAAGTCTAAATGAGGTATGCGAACTTTCTGGGGATGTATGGCAACATCAAATACATCTGAAAATGGAAAGAATAGAAATATCATGAGAAACTGAGAGTCGAAAACATGCAACTCTGTTGTACGTAAGTACAGACCTGTTGTCTCTGTTTAGATTCGGGTTAGCAGACATGTCGCTTTGTTGTACGTCAGTACAGACCTGTCACCGCTATCTGCTAACTTTAAAAATAAACCTTAAGTCGAACTAAGACACTTTGTTGTATGAGAATACAGACCTGTGTCCGATGTTTGTCTTTTAAAGAAAGTTTGCAAATACCAACAAGTTAGAATTTTTGTCTGTGTGCCTTGATCATAAAAGTATGTCTATGTCTGAGTCACGTAAGATAATTTCCAGATAAATAAAAAGGCCAAGGGATATTCCAAAATGTAGAATGTTTAACAGGGTAAAATACCAACAATTGGCTAAATAGGTATGTCACGACAAACAAACAAAGGAATCAAAAATTCCTAAGTGTGAAAGTTTAAGTACTGAAAGTTAGTATCGGACATCGCTATCTGATTGAACCTCTCTTCGACTATACTCATCAAAAATATGTTGTTTAGTATTAAGCTTAGCTTGTAAATTTGTTTTTATAACTTAAGTCTAGATTAAAATTTTTTAGTCAAAATTTTATTTTATTTTATTTTATTTTATTTTATCTTATTTAGGGTTAGTTTAATTCTTACTTAGGTAAAAGGTCAAAAGTTACTGAGGGTGCATTCGAAGTTGGATAAAATAAACATTGCGTGAAATATCTGTTGCTTAGGGTAAAAGAGTTGGCATAGTTTATCTGGTTACACAATACCGTAGAAAATAGTTGGAAAAATTGAAATTATTTCAAAATTTCAAAATTTCCGGAATTTTTCTAAGTGTTGGTAATTTCGAATCTAAGACAGACTCGAATGTGAAGTATTTCGAATCTGTCATTAGACTCGAATCTACACATAGACTCGAAGGTTGGTAGTATATATAGGTCAATAGTGAAGTCATTTATTACTTTACTGTTGTCGAATCTATACTCTCGAATCTGTCTGTGGCGATCTCGAATCTGTTCTCAAGTCTACCGTATTTCACATAAACGACATTTCATCGAGTCTAAAGCTATTGTGTTCGATTCTACACTCATATCTAGGTATAATCAACCGGATTGTACAAGTTTTGTGTAGTTTTATACACAATTTTGGGCTTAAACATCACATTTTGAAGTCTTATGGGTCAAACTAGAGTTTTTGCTAAATAACTAAGTTAGGACCTATAAAATATCAAATTGAAAGCATAAATCTACAATTAGAACCTAGTTGAACTAATGTATGTGATTTGCTGAGTTCAAAATGGTTAAAATTTTGGGTTTTTGTTGAAACAATGGCCGACGGGGTTTCGAGTCTGTTCATGGACTTTCGAATCTGTTCATGGGTTTCTCGAATCTATCATTAGATTTGAGATGACCATGATATTCGAATCTGTCCATTAGACTCGAATAGGGACTCTTCGAATCTGTCCTTTACATTCAAATATGGACACTTCGAATCTGTTACCTTCGAATCTGTACTTTATTTACTTTGTTGAATTTAAATTTTATTAAACTTGTGGAAATCTAATTGTGTTGGATTTGGTACTTAATCGAGTACAAAATAAAACAAATTTTGAATTTAAACAAGTTTATTGATTTTTAATAATTCTAACAGTTTTATGTATTGTGCAAATATGGCGCTTCGTGCTTTTGTTCCTAAACATAATATGGTACTTAATCCAGCTCATAACATCCCTGAAGCGCAGGGTTTTCGAGAAGTTTTAGATTTTCTAGCAGAGTCCAGGATCAGCTATGCATTATATCACAATATTCCGATTGTGATTTCATATGTGCGTCAATTTTACGATCATTTATAGGTGGACTGTACTGTCACCCCGACAGTTTTAAGAACCAGAATTGCTGGTCAACCTCTGGTTTTCTCAGCAGATATTTTGCGTCAAGTACTGCAGTTGGGTTCACAAGAACAAGAAGACGGGCCTATAGACTTTCCATTAAGTATTAGGCAAGCAGCGTTTTTGCGAATGGGCTATAGTTTGGACGTTACAAAATCATCTTATATGAAAAGCGGGTTGATAGGGCAGTGGCGATTTTTGGTCCACGTGTTCATGGTTTGTTTTGCGCCTAAGAAGGCTGGATTTGATTACATTGTATCCAAGATTCAATCTGGGGTGATTGCCATGGTGTACAATAAGAAATTCAGCTTCTCACAGTTGTTTTTCTCGGAATTCATCCATCAAATTACTGCTCCTGAGAGAGAAAGATTCCTACTGTATCCTAGGTTTGTAATGATGTTGATAAGGCACTTCTTGCCTGATTTGCCACAAACAGATGATGCATTGAGCGTGAATATTATGGATAAGCGCATCTACTCTGACTGTTCCTCACATCGAGGAAGGTTAGCGGTTCCGGTGGCGCGTCCACTATTTGGTGCAATTCTGGATAGGGAATTTCAAGCCCCGAGTAATGCCAACTGGGCAGGGGTAGTTGATGTCCAACCACAGCCACAACAACCAAGACAACCACAGCCACAACAACAACAACAACCACAGCCACCGCGTGCACAAAGGCGAAGACAAAGACCATCTGCGAGTCAAACTCAGGCGTCTAGGCCTTCTACGAGTCAGCAACCAGACGTGCAGGAAGCCGGGCCGTCAAATGTCCCAAATGAAGCTGATCAATTGTGCCAAACGCTAAATGAAATTTGGGAGGCAGGTCCACATGCAAATGAAGATATAGCTGCAGCGTTAGTGGGTGATTTACTTGAGCCTCCAGAGGGAGAAGAAGATGTCTTCAGAGATGTTGACGAATATGTGCCAGAGCAGACTGGCAATGATGAGTCATCATCTGCTACAGAATCAGAAGAAATGGAGGAGATCGAAGTTGAAGCTCCAGAATCAGTGTCTACAGAACCTCATATTCAAATTGGAACTTATGGTTCGCGATTGATTATCAATGAAGGTGGTTCGAGGAGGCGAGAGGCCAGGGAATTGGAGGAGTCAGATTTTGAAGAAGATGAGACTGCTCAGTTGGTGACAAGGCAAAGGGCCAAACGTCATAGGTTTATGCAGGGGACTTCATCAGAGTCTGATGCACAACCTCCGCCTCAAACCCAGACCCAACCCCAAGATTGAAGTTAAAGAGTTAGCCTGGAAGGAGCTGATCAATATTGGAGATGATCTCTACGCGAACGTAATTGAAAGAATTATATGGAAAGAAGGGCGATCAGGCAAATTTGAGCGACTCAAGCCAAGGACCGGAAAGAGGGTCGAGGATGGGTCGAGAATAGATCCTCATACAGGTAGGCTATGGGCCAGGATGGAATACAAACCTGTGAGGTGTCTAAAGAAAGTCCCAATGAAGCCAATGCCACAGAACGTTTTGAGCAACATGAAGTGGTGGTACCTAGAGATTGACACTGCTGAAGCTATCATGGAAGATCAAGACGAGCAGGTAATTTTGAAGGTATATGATCCATTGCACTTGATAAACCTATCAAAGGACGACCTGAAGAAGCTTCATGATCAGCCTATCTTCTTTACTGAACCATGGAGATCTGAAGCCAGGAAGTTCCAAAAGGTAGTTAAAGTTTGTATAGATGCTGGATTATACGCAGGTAGTAATATATATAGCTCTAGTACTTAAATTTGATGTAATGTAAATAATTAGAAGCTATCGTCAAGGGGGAGTCTGTTGGTACACCCTGTGTGACGATAGCAGTCTAATCGATCTGCATTATGGTTTAGGTAATATTCTGAGTATTAGCCAATATTGTGATATATGTCTAATATGTGTTTGTCTGTTATTGATTGTGTGTTTGAACTTGATGTAGCATATTACAAGAAGTTCAAACATAAAGGTCAAAGATTAACTCAAGCATAAGTTAAAACATAAGTTTCATCACTTAAGTGTTTAAGTGTATTGGCTAGATTCGAATAGTTAAAGGAAGACATTCGAATCTGTGATAGATTCGAATGTATCCTTAGATTCGAATGGGCTAGATTCGAGTCTGTCAGATGGACAGATTCGAATGGGCCTTAGGCCAGATTCGAGGTTGGCCCACAACAGACTCGAATCAGGGTCTATAATTAGGGATAGACTCGAGTCATTAGCAGACTTTTTGCAGAATTCGTGAGGAATTAAGCAAGAGGCGATCTCGAGTTTATCAGCTTGGTGAGTCCCGTTTCGGAGAGAATTAGTACGTAGGATCGTTCGTGTGTCGTTCGTTCAGCGTCTAATAGTCTCCGTGTTTCCGTTGGTTGAGAGTTGTCCGTCTAACCGTCAACGAGGATTCCGCACTCGTTCACGGATCCGCGTCTAGATAGATCTTGCAGTGGTAGACCTTACATATATATATATATATATTTATGTGTGTGTGTGTGTGTGTGTGTTGGGAACATTTCCAAGTGTTGTATTGTATTGTAATTGAGTTTTGAGGTGTTTTGAGTTAAGAATCATGATGAAAAGTGCAGTCCAGACATCAAGCATGTCATGTTTGCTAATATGCATGACATGCTTAAGGCTCTATTTTGAAAGCTTGTTTTTGATCATTGGCGTCCTATGTTGGGGTTTATACATGTAATACACTACTAGTATAAGGGTAAAAATGGTTCTAAAGTTTAAGTCCACATTCGGGTCCCATAGAGTCTCGAAACAAACTGAGGCTTTTTGATTGGAACCCAAAACTTCGTCAGAAAAAGTATTTAAACATTATTTAGAACACGGCGGTTTATGATTGGTATATATGAACTGTTGGTACACCTAGTGTGACGATAGCAGTTTAGTTTTGTAATAGATAGTCATCTGTAATAGATAAAGCTTTATTAATACAAGTCATGTTTGTTTGTTCATGTTTATGGATTAAGTTCATGATTATGTATAGTGATTCATACTTGCATGTTAAGTTCATGGTTGTGAGATAAGTTAATGAGATATGAACTTATGGTGATAAGTTCATGAGACATGATAAGTTCATGAGATATGAACTTATGAGAATAAGTTCATGAGGTATGAACTTATGAGAATAAGTTCATAAGTCACAGGCTACGAACTTAAGGCTCTTAAGTTCGTACGAACTTAGCCTTGATAAGTTCATACGAACTTATCTGCATGGGCTTGATTGCTTGAACTTGTAAGTTCGTGGGCTTGGCCATGCACAAACTTAAGGGTTATATCATGAACTTATCTTGGCAAATTCAGTAACACTTTGGGAATTCACTTTCAGAGATTCGTGAGAGCTTTCAGACGAATTTGGAGAGTTTTACAGCATTCTAACGGAGCAATACATCATGCGGGGTCGATACGTGTTCGTCTAGCATCTTGTTCGGCTCCGTGTTTCTGTGTGATCGATCCGTAACCGTTAAACGAGGATTCCACACTCGTTTGACGCCGTTCACGCCTTGATAAATCCGTAGAGGGTGGACCTTATAAGTGGTATCAGAGCAAACAATTGAATGTTCTTCGTGTTCTTCATGTTTCGTTGAACATTCATAGGTTTCTTGGCGTTTTCTGGATATATCACATTTTCTTGAAGTATTTACGGTGTTTTGAGCAGTTCTTCTAGCCAATAATCATCTTAGTTCATCTATTCAGTGAGATTCAGTGTTTTTAGCCTTAAAAACATTGATTTAATCTAAGATTTTGAAAAAGTTGAATTTTTGGTCGTTTCACGAACTTGCGGCGCACGAACTTAGGCAGATTTTTTAGGGTTTCTACGAACTTTTCAGAGACACTCCTCCACGAACTTGCAGCGCACGGACTTGTCAGAGTTCACAAACTTGTCAGTTTAGGGTTCTACAAACTTGACAGGCTTCGAACTTGTCAGACACGAACTAGGGCTTCACGAACTTAGTTGTCCATGAACTTAATATTAAAACGAATTTAATTTAGTAAAACGATTTTAAATTAGATACGTACGAACTTAATCTAAGTTCGTACGAACTTGTTCTTGAATTTATTTTAAAAAATTAATTTGTTAAGTTTGTGAACAAAAAATTTCGAGAATGTCAAGTCTATACAAGTTTTTGGAAATGGATCACGAAGTGGGCAAATCCAATTCACCACCTAAGCTTATGAAGATCGAGGACTATTATTGGTGGAAAGATAGGTTTGCGGACTTCGCTCGTTTTAATGATATGCGTATGTGGATATGCATAGATGAAGGGTATGTTCCCCCTACACAGGAGCTCGAGGGCAGGATGAAGGTTCTATCCTATCAACAGATGAAGGATGAAGACAAGAAAGTTTATGAAGCTGAAAATCGGGCTCTGTCTTCAATTAAGATGGCTTTACCGTTGGAGATTCTAGATACGTTTAAGCATAACAGAAACTCTAAAGAACTCAGGGAGGCTTTAGAGAAGAGGTATGAGGGAAATCCAAGGGTGAGGAAGGGGAGAACTGAGCTGTTGAAACAACAGTTTGTGATCTTTAAAGGTTTTGAAGAATGAGAACTTGGATGAGATAATCACAAGGTTTTATCATCTGTTGACCGAGCTTGATAATCACAGGGTTGATTATCAAGAATCAGAAAAGATCGACAAACTTCTAGATGCGTTACCGGCTAAGTGGGAGATGTACACGGCTTTGATCAAGCATGATCAAGATAAGTTGGATACTCTTACTCTTGAAGAAGTTATAGGAACACTGAGGGCCTATAACTTTAAGATTCAAAAGAAGGAGATGGAATACGATCAGGTACAAGATCCTGAAATGTACTTCGGAAAGTCAAAGCCATCAACTTCTAGTGTATCTAAGTCGGGGGCTACAACGTTCTATTCTGGAGAAGAAGAAGGCATACCTGTAGAAGCTGAAGAATCGAGTGGTAGGGCCTTTCTAGGGTTTTCAAAACCAGAAGATCAACCACAAAACTCAGGATCATCTTCTCAGGGATATACCAAAATGCCTATGAGTGCTAAGACAACAGAGGAGCAACTAAAGCTTCTTGCATCATTTATGGCAGCATATGGTAACTGCATTCAGGGAAAAATAAATGATCCAGCTCTGTTGGAGGAGAATTATGATCAAGTAGATCCAGATTTATTAGAGCAGATGGACCTACAATGGCAACTGGCCATGGTCACACAGAGGGTTAAGAGGTTTATGAAAAGAACTGGGAGAAACCTTAGTGTGAGCAATGTAGGTTTTGATAAGTCGAAAGTAAAGTGTTACAACTGTCAGGGGTTGTGACATTTTGCTAGAGGATGTCAGAGGCCAAAGATGTGTAAAGATCAGAATCCGGGACTACAAAATTCAACTCATTTAGGGAATCAAGCTTCAGTACCTGGGTTGTTAACAAACGTATCTTCTAACAAGCAGCTAGATGGTACTTATGATTGGAATTCTCATCCGGAGTTAAATACTGGAGCTTTTTTTATGGCTGAAGTGACTGAGACTGATGAGCTAACTACTCTGGAGTTTGTAGCTCAGATGGCCAACGTCGAATCAGATCGGACAAAGGTAACCCTCAACTTTTCTACTTTTCATGATTTATGTGTTTTATGCACTACTTTAAATGATAAATTGAACTTAGTGCTAGAATCACATTCATCAATGACAGCTCAAATCCAGTCTTTAAAATCTAATAATGCTAGTCTATTAGACATTAAGGAAGATCTTAGGGCTAAAATGAAAGCTGATGCTCAAGATGTAATAGTTCTGAAAGACAAATTGAGCGAACAATGTGTCAGGATATAACTAATTTATGAGCATGTAGAGTCACTAACTAAGGAGATCACCCTTAAAGATGTAGAATTAGTAGAAGCTAGGGTTAAAGTTGTTGAGGCAAATAGTAAAATTGAGAAGTTTAGGAACTCATCCTTGAACTTAGGCAAATTCTTAGATTCGCAGAGACAGTCTAAGAAAACAATTGGCCTAGGATATCAGGATGTGCCTCCACCTTTCAACAACAACTATGTGCCTATCCCTCAGGATGAGACCAAAGAAACGGTTAAATCAGAGGAAGTAAAGCTAACTAAGACTGATAAGGTGTCAACACCTAAGGTGTCAACAACAGCCTCTGAGGTTAAGAAAATGGTAAAGTTTGTGCAGTCCAATAGTGTGTCAACACTAGAAGAAGCTAAAAGTTTTACTGATAATAAACAAGAGGAGTTGAACAAAGTTGTTGATACAAATCCACTGGACATTAGTGAGACCCTAAGTCAAAGAGTGCTTATAAGAAGTCTATTTACAAGATGTCTTGCTTTAAATGTCATGAAAAAGGTCATGTTGCATCAGGTTGTCCCTATAAGAAACCAGAGTCTATACCTATCGTAGGGAAACAAGAACAACAAACCTTGAAAACAGTGCCTAGTAATGCAAGCACGAGTAATTCTCAAAATTCAGAGAAGAACTCGAATGCGACATCACGAGTAGGTACTAAATAAACACCAGTGTCAATCAGACAAAATGAAGGACTTAGGAATAATTCACCAAATAGATTCCCTAGTCAATCAATGTCTGGCCCACAACCTGTCATTAGGAATAATACACCTAAGAGGAGTTATACTCCAGTTAGGTCTAATACTCCTAACAGACATCAGACACCTAGTAGAGCCCAAAGTTATAACACTAAAATGCATTATAATACATATTACCCTAGGGCTCCACAACAAAAGACAAACCAAAGGCCAAGAGTGGATATTAATCACTCAGCTCCACAACTGGTTCTTGCTCAAAAATCCAAGTCACCTGAAAGGAGAGATGAGTATTTGAAAGAGTTCAAGTTTGTGGATGAGAATGGTATTACCAAGTCAGTCATGGCTTGGGTTCCCCGTGATAACTAATTTGTTTTCTTTCACGTGCAGGAGTTAACTAGAGGTCTAAACAACAAATGGTTCATAGATAGTGGTTGCTCTCGACACATGACTGGGGAAAGAAGTCTTCTGACAGACTTCAAAAGTGGGTATAAGGGATTTGTCTCATTTGCTGGGAATAAAGGAGGCGATATCACTGGGATAGGGACAGTCACTAATGGGAAAATCACACTCGAGTAGGTCTACTATGTAAATAAGCTTGATCACAATCTCATTAGTGTCTCGCAAATCTGTGATAAGCAAAATTCAGTGCTGTTTACTGAGAAGGTTGCGCTAGTGCTAAAGCCTGGATTTGAGATTCCGCAAGAATGGATAATGATGAGGGCTCCAAGGAAGAACGATCTGTATATGATGGACATGACCAAAGCAGAATCTTCGATGGGGACTACCTGTTTGTTGTCCAAAGCTTCAGAGTCAGAATCCTTGCTGTGCCACAGGCGAATGGCACACTTGCACTTAAGGAAGATGAATTTCATCACTAAAAATGGCCTTGTGCAAGGTGTTCCATTGAAGTGTTTCCAATTTGAAGATAAGTGTGTGTCGTGCAAAAAAGGAAAACAACATAAGGAGACACACAAATTGAAGCCTCAGAACTCAATCTCCTCCACCTTTGAACTGTTGCATATGGATCTTTTCGGTCCAATCAACAAAAGGAGTATAGGTGGGAGTTGGTATTGTTTAATTATTACTGATGATTACTCACGATTCTCTTGTGTTTTCTTTTTAGGTACAAAGGACGAGACAGCAGGCACGGTGATTGGGTTCTTAGACCAGGTTGAGAACTCATATGGGAAAAGGTAAAACGTATCAGAAGTGATAATGGAACAGAATTCAAAAATGCAGTAATTGGTGTATATTGTCTAACTAAAGGCATAGTGCATCAAGTTAGTGCACCATATGAGCCACAACATAATGGGGTGGCAGAACGGAAAAACGGGACATTGATTGAGGCAGCAAGGACTATGCTATCGGATTCAAAGCTCCCCACTATGTTTTGGGGGGAGGCAGTGAATACCGCAAGTCATGTGCTAAACAGAGTCCTTACTGTCAAATCTTTGAACAAAACATGTTATGGGATTTTAAATAAAAGACCACCAAATTTAACTGGCTTTGAACCATTTGGGGTGCCATGTACTTTGCTAAAAACGAAACATCAACCTAAGTTTGGTGAAAAGGCAGATGAAGGATACTTCCTAGGTTATGTCCTAAACTCACCAAACAAGAGGGTTTTTAATAAAACTACCCGTACAGTAGAAATTGTGTTTAACATTGATGTAACCAGTTATACACATGAACCCCAATTGGTCTAGAATGGTTATATGATTATGACTCTGTGTTTGAATCATTTAACATTCCTTTTAGTGGTGATGCAGGAACTGTGGAAAACGACTTCTCAACCTTAAATCTTAATGACGAGGGTAGGGTCTTGTAGGTCCTAAAAGGTTTCCTTAGTATGTTGCTCTAAGTTGTAGGGGGGGGGGGGGGGGGGAGTGAATGCAGCTATTTAAAAATTCAACACACTTTCTCAATGTTTGTATGTATATTATCAACAAGTGTTAATTACAAACAAGCCTGAACTGCGGAATGGTTCAAGCTGAGACGACAGAGACTACTAATCTAAGGTTTTATTCAAGCAGACTTTGCATGCATGAAAACACACTTCTTTGCACATTCTGAATATCACACTCTTGGTTATCTCACATTCCTTAGAAGCTTCCTTTTATACTCTCACTGAATCCCAGTGAAGCTTCCTCATTGGATGCAGAGATAGTCGAGTGTCTTTTCAAAAAGACAAAAATAGTTTTCTGCACGTTCTGACAAAGCAACATCTGTCTCTACATTGCAGAATCTTTGTCTTTTCCTTTTTGTCTCTGTTGCATAAGGCTTTAACCAAAAGAGAAATGTCAACTTTAAACCTTTCATCTTCTGGAATGACCATTTTGATATAAGAAATGGTCTGTCACCCATTTGATCCACTTTGTCTTCATGTAACAGAACAACGTGGGAAGTCTTAGCAGCTTCTGTTTTTCCACTTTGTCTTCGACTTTGTAAACTGGTCTTTTGGTCCAAGACAATACATGAGGACATGGAAACATATTCCATAAAGTGTTTAGCCTGTTCACAAAGAACAGGTTCTGTTCACAAAGAACTAAACACTTAGAATTTGTCCAAGCTGCTCAACAGGTTAGAGCAGCGTAGACAGTTTATGTTCAGCCTGTTCAATAGAATAGAACAGCTTGGACAATCTGCCTTAGTTGCAACAAATGCAACAGGGTAAGCAGCTTTGACTAATATTGCAAATCACTTATCTGGTTTCAATAAAGCATTAACAAGCCTTAAATTATACCTTCAAGTGCGTCAAACAGGTTTGATTAAAAATCCCCCCCTAAGATGTATAATAGGTTTGACTGAGGCCTTTTTGTGCCTAACAATCTCCCGCTATTTGCAATAATCAGTCTAAGCTGATTCTATCAAATATCACTGTTAGCCCTAAAATAGTGTATAATTAAATATAATAAAAGTCTAGGTTCAATTTATAATTAGGAATAGTTTACTTTGAGGGGAATCTTAATTTCCAAGACTTTAAGGGGAGTGTTTGGACAAACTCCCAAAGTAGGCTTAGGTATAAATAATATTTTCTCTTAGGGGGCGTTTGGTTCGCGGATTTTTTTATCTGGGATTTGCATTTTGTCAAAGGATTTGCATTATGCAGCATTTGCATTTGTCAGGATTTTGTCAAAGAATTTGCATTATCTTATAGAAAAAATTTGTTAATCTGAAAAATGCAAGGTAACTGGGATTTAAAATCCTAGGGGGGAGGCTGGGATTTTAAGTAACAAAGAATGGAAGGATTTATGAAATCCTGGGATTTTAAATCCTTACTGAAATTTGCGAACCAAACACAGGATTTTAAATGCAAATCCCAGGAAATCCCAGGAAATCCGCGAACCAAACGCCCCCTTAGGGTTTTAGGAAAAGACACAAAGGAGCCTCCATCAAGCCTCCACCTAGTGTGTGTGTTTTTGAGTGTGTGAAAGTTCCTAGAGATTGAGTGTCAAAATTCTCTCTTATAATCTTCATATTCTTAATACAAATCGTTTGATTATTGTGTTTGAGTGCAAAATGTACTGGGAATCAAAGTTGTAAATTGGTATCAGAGCAAGAAGATTGGATTTAAACTTGAAATCTCAGATTTGTTCGTGTTCTTCACAAAAAACGTCATGAAATTGGGCTGAAACTTCAAAAAATCACCAAAAATTCATACGATGTCCGTTTGAGCTAATATTTGGATATGTTGTGCGAGTATATGCCAGAAACATTCTGTCAAAATTTCAGAGGCTAACTTCAAATATCGTGGTAGTAATCACAATTGTTACTATTCTGGTCATTTTCGGTTACGTTTTTGTGATTATATTTTTGATTTGAGTGATATACTTGTTGAAATGATCTGAAATTTTGCATGAATGGTGTTATATGTTAGATAATTTGTTCTGGGAAGATCTAATTTGAACTATCCAAGGAGTAATTGCATTTTTTAAATCTTATTGTTCTTTGTGTTCTTTGCAAAATTCAAAGGTTTTGCTCTTAATTCAATGTTAATATTTTGTTTTTGTTTGGTTTTCTATTCCATAATCATAAGCAATTAATCTTGTACTGATTTCGAGCATTTCTTGTTCAATAATTACAAGTTTTTCTTGTTTAATCGTTGAAATTGTTAATCGGTAATTTCTTAAGTGTTATTCTCAGTTCAGTGCTTCCAGAGGCCATAACTTTTGACTGGAACATCGTTAGACGGCCTACAATACGTCAAAACGAAGCTTGATACGAGATCTACGACCCATCTGAATTCAGACCATCCTAATTCGGATCATCCGAATTTTGGGTCCGGGTCTATCCAAACTTTTGACATTCAGTGCTTCTAGAGGCCATAACTTTTGACTGGAACATCGTTTGACGGCCTACCATACGCTGAAATTTTAACGTCAAAAACCCGTTTCTGATCCAAGTTTCTCCAAGTTACCAACCTCGGATACATCCGAACTTGTGAAGTTTCTGAGTTTTTCATGTTTCCAATCTAGAAGATCCACCTTTTGCACTCCACAATCATGACTCAAGGATTTTCCACACATGAGAAGACTGTCGAGGAGGAGAAAGTTGATATATCTCCAGTCTGTCTCATGAACCACTCCAAATAGGTACAAAGTTCTTCATCTTCGTCTGATTTATTCCATATACAATCCTTATCTGATTTTAAATCTAGTGATGAATTTGATGAACTGCATGCACAACTACATGAATTAAATAATGAATTGATTGCTGAAAAAGAACAATCCGCCGTGTATAAAAAGAAATGGCTAAACAACCATGAGGTGATAAAGAAGATGTTAATTGAAAAGGTAGATGTTGAGGATAGGAATAAATACCTTGAATCTTGTATGGATAAACTCACTGATGAAAAGAACTCTTTAAAATCAGAAATATCTGTTCTTTCAAAACGCTTAGAGTCTGTAAGCATGGAAAACATAGACAGTTTGGAAAAATACAAAATGATAGAAGAAGAAAGAATAGGTCTGTACTCTCGCATAAAGACCCTAGATGATGAGTTTCTAAAACGGGGTCAAACTGAACAAACTATTCATTTAAACCAACCCAAAGAGACTAGGTTTTATCATTCCAAACAAGGAATTGGTTTTAAAAATCCTAAGTACTTGGAAAAGGTTCAACAAGTTTTACATTTTTTATGACATGAGATATATGGGTGCTGGGTTGAAATCTTTCGTTTATCAATCATCGGAAGAAATTTTAACCCAAGAGGATGAGAAACGAAATGAAAACAAAGAAAAAGAAATGTCTTTTAAATATGATGAGCTAAACGAGAGTTATTCCTATAGAGTACCTACTCTAGAGCAGAACTTCTTGTCAAGCTATTCAGAGGCTGAAATGAACGCAGAACCTGTCAAACCAATCCCTCATCTTTACATTCCTACAAAAGTTTTTCAACATAAAATCAAAGTTTTAGAAAAAGAATTAAAGACAACTCGAAAGAAAGCTCTTGATTATCAAGAAGCTCTTCTCAAGAGTGAGGAAAAATTGGCAAATCAAAGTTTTGAACAAAATGTAGAATTAACCATCTACAAAGAAAAGCTTGACATAGTTTCAGAAATGTTAAATTCTCATTTAAAAGATTCAAAGGTTTCTCATCCTACAAAAGTCCTTCTCACATCATCTGAAAAAGGTAAAGCCAAGGTTGAAGTTTCTTCTGTCAGTTGTAAAGGTGAGTGCTCCAAATCTTCCAAAGCTGAGGTTTCAAAGAAGACTTAGAGTCAATCTAAGTCTTCCAAGAAACCCACTCACCAAGGAAATTTCTCCAAATCTAAGTCTTCCAAACGTACAGACTCTCATTGTTTTGCACCTACAGATCATGCAAGGAGGATTCCTAAAATAACACCTCTTGATTTTCAAAGTTTCTTTGTGAAAAAGGCAGTCATGCCTGAATCTATTTTGCAAATCGATAGTAGTGTCAGTGTGACTGGAAAGGATGTTGCTAGTAATCCTTTGAAATACTCTTTTTGCAATATGTTTTAATTATGTCCAAAAGGTTTTTGGCGTGTCGGTCCTGAAATGACTAAGTTTGTACCTTATCCTGAAAAACGGAAACGTCGTCAATCTAAGAAAACAAGAGTGCATGCCTCATCACCGCCTGACAAATTGGAAAAACCATCGCTAAAGGCTATGCCTAAGGTATTTCCAAAGTCACCCAAGCCAAAGGTAGTTCCATTACCTAAGGCTGTTTCAAAATCAGCTGGACCCACATACAAATGGGTGCCAAAAGGTTCTGCATCCAAACCCGTGTCGAATGATAAATGGAAACCTACTGTTGTGTTGTTACATGACGATGGAAATCCTAAATCTAACAAGAAAGGATCCATCTTACGATGAGTACCAAAAGTTGTTTAATTTTATGCAGATGGTTTTCAGATCACTTCAGACTGGAACCCGGACTTCAATGAGATGGTTTTTAGATCACTTCAGACTGGAACCTGGACTTCAATGTAAAGGCTTCTGATCACTCAGTTCAGGACTTGATCTTCAGTGAAATGGCTTCTACTTACTTCCGAGTAGTTACCGTGCCTCAAAGCATTGACTTCTGCATCAAGACAGATTAGAACCCGTTCTTTCATGTTTAGATGGTTTCTAAACACCCAGTTTAGAACCCGTGGTTCTGCGACTTATCTGGAATTTTCCCTATTTTTTATGCTTATCAGTTTGAGTTTCGTTCTTGAAATTCACTCATACTATCTTCTGTTTCACTGATACTGTTCTTATTTGCAAGGGGAGTTTCAGATGCGCTCTGAAGATGACATCTTGACGAAAAGTGTGTAAGCATTCCGAATACTCTAATGCACACTTTAAAAGGTTTTGTTAGAATAATCTGATTCTCTGATTGAATAAATTTCCACCAAGATTAATTGATCTAATCTTCGTGATGATCTTGATCTCATTCTTCCCGAGTTTCTCTCAAATATTCTGATTTCTCCCACATATTTTGATTCTCTCATACATCAAGTTTCTCCCATACAAGCTAATTCTTTCATGATAGTCTGATTAATTTCCAAATCTCGTATCAGAATTTTTATTAAAGTTCTCTCATACAGTCTCTCAAACTTCCCAAGATATTTCATTCAACTCTCATCCATCTTCTGAAATACCCCATGAGCTTCACTGATATATCTTTCAAGATATCATGCTAACTCCGATGATGTCCAATATGTGTGATTAGGCATATATATATCATTCCTATGGTCTGAACCAGAATCGAAAGACCTACCCAAAGAGCAAACCACTTTAGTTTGTGTGAGTAAGGGTTCTTAGGTCAAATAGTTGAGGAGTGTTAGTTACCATCGGGTACTAACAGGGTCGAGCATAGATAAAATACAATTAAGAGGGGTTATTGAATGGAGATGGGAGTGCATCATGAACTAACAATGCTATGCTTTGTGTCTATCATTGTATTTTAAAAGTGGCCGGAGGGAGTTCAATTGAAAAATGATGAGAGCTGAGGGGTGAGAAAGGATTAAATGAAAAGACAAATCCTACCAACACCGTGTCAGTCTGCTGGGTTTCCTACATCTGCTACCAAATTCCATGAGTTGGATTAGGTATTGAATAAGACGTCATGGACCCAATGACGCATGCACCCCCCCTAGCTACTCAATCGTCTCTTAAAAGACTCCTGTTTCAATTCACACGGAGATATATCACATACTCTATCGACATATCATTTGGATATTGTTGATACTGAAACAAGGAAGACATCCTCTCCGGTCTCCGACTTCAATTGATGCACTTTGAGTCTAGAGCTTAATGTTATACACTTCTAGGACACATAGAGTCTACAGTCTGCGTGACTATAAACAGCTTGTCTATTGAGACAAAGCCGGAACAAATATGAGTGATTATTTCATGATAAAAGATTTCACGATGATTATTTGGAAATCCTACCAGTGTTAATGTCACGCCAGCGCTGAATGTAGGTCACATAGACTTAGTCTATTGTGCTAACAGAACTCCTATGTGGAACTGGAATGTTACTTACAAATAATTTGTTTCATTTTCTTATATTCAGGTTGCCAAGCCATGATCTTCACTGTAATATCCTTTTGGTCCCGAATATTTTTTAATGAGGGAGAGATTGTTGTTTCTGAAGGCGAGAGAAAGTTCTATGATGTAATTGTTTATACTTTGTTATTGAGGGGGAGAGTTACTGATTGAGATTGTAACATGAGAGAGATAAGTACTTCTGTGTCTGTCATGTTCTTAAATGTAATATTTTCTTTCTGAGTCTGTAATCATCTATTTCAATGAAGAAAGAAGATTTGAAGACACATTGAGGTTGTTCATTTGAAGGGGAGAACTGAAGTGATTACACGATGATCATAATTCTCATGATCATCATGAGGGGGAGAATGTTCTGAAAAGAGTTGAAATGTTTTGAAAGACCTACTAAACGCAAGGGGAGAGCCACCGATCTGTAACATTTAAGGGGAGAGTCATCTGAAGAAGATCAATGATATACTTCAAAAGTTCAGAGATCAGAGTTACTTCAAAGATCAGAGATCAGAGTTTAGAGCCCAAGACTTCAGAATAATACAAGCGGTGATTACAAGAACGGGGAGATTGTTAGAAATTTTATTTCTTGTAATTCAAGCTTGTGTAATTGCGCTTAATTGTAAATTTTTAATTATACCCTAAAGGGGAATTGTTAGCCCTAAAATAGTGTATAATTAAATATAATAAAAGTATAGGTTCAATTTATAATTAGGAATAGTTTACTTTGGGGGAATCTTAATTTCCAAGACATTAAAGGGAGTGTTTGGACAAACTCCCAAAGTAGGCTTAGGTATAAATAATATTGTTCTCTTAGGGTTTTAGGAAAAGACACAAAGGAGCCTCCATCAAGCCTCCACCTAGTGTGTGTGTGTTTTTGAGTGTGTGAAAGTTCCTAGAGATTGAGTGTCAAAATTCTCTCTAATAATCTTCATATTCTTAATACAAATCGTTTGATTATTGTGTTTGAGTGCAAAATATACTGGGAATCAAAGTTGTCAATCACTATATATTTTTACATTACATTTGCTAAAATGAAATTGCAACATTGAAGTAAAGTAAAAGATCAGTTTATATATACCCTGATATTGATTACAAACAACACATGTTTTCACATAAGTACAACTGACACTACAAGAAAAATGTTATTCAGCGAGAAATTTAGCGACATGTATTTTCATGTCAAAATTTAGTTACATCTGTGGTGACAGTTTTTGTGACGAACAAGTCACCAATATCACTATGTGTGTCACTATTTTTAGCAACATCCATGTACAAGTCACTATACACGTCAATAATTTTGTGACACACACACACAAAAGTCTCTATACACGTCGCTGATTTTGTGACATTTATATGTAAGTCACTATGTGTGTTGCTGAATTTGCGACATACGCGTATATGTCACTAAGTGTGTTGTTAATTTGGCACATCTATATACAAGACACTATGTATGTCACTACTTTTGTGACATTCATTTATAAGACACTATGTATGTTGCTGATTTGCAACGTCTAAATACAAGTCACTAAGTGTGTCGCTGAATTAAATAATAATTAATTTAGTGTGTTTTTAAATTAGGAATGATAATTATAATTAACTTTTTATTACCACGAAGCTATTATGTTACTATCCAAACACACAAGTTTTCTTTTAATCACGTCTCTCTGCTCGATTTTGGATTATTTAATCACGTCTCTCTGATTGATTATTTTTGATTTTGGATCCACAGGTATTTAATCACATCTCTTTGGTCGATTATTTAATCACGTCTCTCATTGATCGGGAAATTATTTTCATTGGCATATAAGCCCTAGCTACCTCACAGAAGCAAGCCTCAATTTCACGGTTTTACCTCACAGAAAGAAGGTCGAAGTTCCCCTTTCACCTCATGGTATCGACATCGGCACCGACAACGACAACAGCTTCGTCACCGGCTACGACTATGGTTCAGCTTCGACTGAGTCTTCTACTCCGGCTTTGGTTCAAATCCGACTCTGCCTCTAATCCCACTATACACCTGCTCCACTCATCAAAGCCTAGAGTTTTAGCTTCAATCGATCTCTACTACCATTGTCTTCTACTATCGGATATTGCTTCTGGTAAAAGTTTGGAGCTCTTTGATTCAAATTCTCGGATGACATTTAATAGAATGAGGAATTAGGGTTTAAATGCAGGTTTGCCTCTTTCAATTTCAAATTCCTACAAATAAATGTCAATTTGAGACTTCCACTACTTCATGAATCTCTTCTTATAACATTTACTTCGCTGTATTTTTGTCACTGGTATGGAAAAGTTAAGATGCTTATAGTCCTGGACAATGGGAATGAATTTATAAACTTATTACACTAGTTAGTTGTTCTTGAAACTATGTGTTATTGTTTCGTTGAGTCAAGTTTTTATTGTATTGGATGTTGATGTTAACTTTTCTTTAAATGCTGATATTTCTTATATTCTGTAAAGTAACACTGTAAATGTATTTATTGACTGAATTAGTCGTGTTCATTCTTAATCATGAATAATGGTTATACTTATTTCTTATTAAGCAATTTGTCAAAAAACAATATATTGTCTCTTAAGTTTTATTGAATATCCTTTCTTTCATAAATTGGCTTTGAGTTATTTCTTCTTGGGTGTTGAAAGATGACACACCATGAACCATGGCTCAATTTTTGGGTTGTGCCATTTTGTATGCTATGACTGTGTTTTTTAAGAGTTTATAAGAAATTACATCTTTGTATTCTGGAGTTCATGTCTCAATCAAAGAATCAATTTTTGACTTGTCCTTTTATGAATCTTATAATGGTCATGTTTTATACTCTCAGAGTGTTAAATGTTCTCATGGTGATCAATCTGTCATGGGGATTATACCCAATCAAGTGCAAGAATCCACTAAAGTTCATGGGTCTAATGAAGAAAGAAAAGGAAGTGAGTAATCTATTCAGCAAGGTATGTCTACATAAAATGTTCTCATGTTTTAGGTGTTAATCTTTTGAGCAAGCTTGTAAAAACAATAATCATTAAATGATGATATATCATATATTTGACCATCTGCATAATATTTGCAGCCTCTGCTATAACTGCCTGTATTTACAACCTCTGACCAGCATTGTCATATGGTGTTAGTTACTGTTGTTGTTGTTTTTTTATTGTTGCTAGCATAGCTGAAAAGAAAATTTACTAGTGGTACCTTACTTATATGTAAGTGTTAGCACTAAAATTAAAGCTATTTTACTTTGGATAAGCATTTAGAGGCTGGTGGCCCCTTCATTTATCCAGCAGCGATGGTCATCTATGAACACCTTTCCTAGTTCTAGATCATCCGACTAGTCAAAATTTATGACAAATAGCTAAACAATTTCGAGCCATATAGATCATGATATAATATTTCGAGCTGTATGCTTTGATGTTTGCTTTCTTGTCTACGTTATTTCAATTGCTTAATATATGTTTGATTGTTAATCTTCTCAGGTACATACATATTTAAGTGTTGATATTGAGGTTATGGATTTCAGTGTTGGTGAACCAAAGGTAAAGGAATATGATTCACATACTTTTTTTATACAAAAATACACAAACAAATATGTGTCACTTGGTGCTTGGTTTATTGGTCTTGATGTTGTGGGACTCCTTCTTCTACGTTTTTATAAGTTCAATGATTTACCCATAACGACTTTGTTTTGTCTCAGCCTCATTAAAGAAAGGTGGATTAAAGCAAGAAGCTGGCATTTCCTTCTATCATTATGTAGAAAATTGAAGGTAATTTTATAGTTCTTTGGTTTGATAATTAACATCAAAAAGTTTGATCTAAATGGTTTCTTGAGAGTACGTTGAATTAATGATGAATGGAAGATACAAGTGTGTTTAGTAATGTTTAATGATGATATAACTGATATGAATTTGAGTAGTTAGTTAAAAAATAGAATTTGAACAATTTAGATTTTGATTTAACGTTCTTGACCGAAAACTTGAAATTTTTGGGCTTTTGATTGTTAGAATGTGCAGTGGTGTTACCAACATGTTAGGGGATGTCAATGTGTCATATGATCTGATTTTAGTTGATTTATTATGATTTTATGATGCCTGTATAGGGCTGGACAAGTGGATTGTGTTGTGCTGCAGGGACCAAAACAATATCAAAATATTGTGCTGCAAAACAATCAGATCAGCAGCAACCTGGTCTGTTTCAAGGGCTATAACAATTTTTAGTAATATTTTCAGTAATAACTCAAAACATGAAAGTTGTAGCCCTATTTGTTAGCTTTAACTGAGAACTTGAATCATCTTAATTCGTGGTCGTATGAGCCAGATATGATGAAAATACTAACGCTGCACAAAGAAATCCAATTGGTGTGGTTTTGGTTCTTTTTAGCTTCTAGTTCCTATATGCTCCTAATAAAGGTTAGTGATTCATAATACATGATCCATATGTGTTAAGAAAACTATAATAACATGTCTTTTATTGTATATAGATGTAAAATTAGCAATCGTAGATCCAGTCTTTTTCATTTTAGTAATCCATCGATGAGTCTTAGCATTTGTAAATAAGTCATGTATTGAAAGTAATGAACCTCTTATGTACACCACCAAATTTGTGTTATTGTTTACGTTATGTGTTCTTTATTAGACCATTTTGTTTCTTTAAGAGACTTGCATTATTTAAATATATTGTGTGTTTAGTAAAGTCGCGAATCGTTGATTAGAGCAGCAGTCGATTGCCACTCGAGATCCCTTACTGTGCAGCAACCCCTCATTCTTTGGTAAGTTGATTGATGATTTGTTGGTTATTTTACAGATTTTAAGATTGATACCTGCAACCATCACAGATTTAAGTTTATAGTTTTTTAGATTAAGTTATTCAAATAAGGAATTAGTTAGTTTCTTTAATGCAAGTTGTTTTTTTTTTTTTTTTTTTGTCATTTGTAGAGGATTCTACAATTATTGTTCCACTCTGTTTATTCTAATCTGAAAGTTAACAATATTAAGTACAAATCCTATATTTTTGGAACGTTTTATTTATCTATTTTGGGATGATTAAATGCTAACAATTCTTTGTTTCATTTGATTGTTAATGCAATTGCAGGTGAGATTTGTTTGTTAACTTGTGTGTTTAAGGATCCCTTAATATGCACATGTACTACAATTAAATTAAAAGTATTGTTTTCTGTAGTGAGGTGATCTTTTGTTTGCTTTTTATTAGGTGCAAAATTATTGAATGTGATGATTTCTTCCAAGATTAAGAAATGGTTTAGACCATTACCATATCCACTGCTTATCTTTTCCGGTAAGGATTTCAAAGTGCAAGCAAGAACAGATTACAGAAAGCATTTTGTTTAACACAACAAATAGATGATTTAGAGGTACAAATACTTTATATATATGTTCCGAAGTTGTTTTTTAATGCTTGTTTAGAGGTACAGATTCTAGAAAGCATTTTTTCGACGAGAAATTATGTTTCATTGATGCTTGTTTTTTTGCCATGGGTTTTGGTGCTAGATTCATAGGAAATGGGCACCACAAGAAAAGAGAGTGGACTGGACATGCGCTGGACAACGACAACAACACTCCAACTTATTCGTTTATGTATCACATTATGAAATAGTTTGTTTTTCGGTTTTAATATTTAGCTTGTATACTTATTTATGGATTTTGAAACAAAACCTACTTATCATTTTGTAAGTATGGAAGAATAGTTTTTTCCCATCATTTTGGTTTATTATTTGCAACACACACGAACACATACACACACAATACATACATACATGTATGTATGTATATGTATATATGTGTGTATGTGTGTGTATCATGGCCCAACAACAATGACTAAAATAGTGATACACATACCGACATGACTCAAGTATGTTGATACATATTATGACATCAATAGAGACATAATTAATGACATTGTTCAAGAATAGTGACACAAATAGTGATAAACATAGTGGTATCATTTAAAGATGGTGACTCAGATAGCGACACACATGACAACATCAATTAAGTATAGCGACGGCTATAGTGATAGAAAGTAGAGACAATTTTTATGAACAGTGACACATATACCAACGCACATAGTAACATTAATCAAGACATCGATGCAAAGAATGACATAATTAGCATCATCATTTAAGAATAGCGACACATATAGTCACTTAAACAACGTCATCATTTAAGGATAGTGACACAGACTATAACTCAACTAGTGACATCCTTTAAAAATAGCGACATACATAGCAATGCAACTAGTGATAAAAGTCAATAACAGCGACAACGATAACAACATAATTAGCGACACTATCCAAGATTAGTGACACCAACAGCGACACAATTAGCGACCTAGGTATAGATAACGACATGTTTTCTTGGAGTCGCTGTATGTGTCAGAATCTTTTGCCACGAGTTTTCTAATGTCACTAAAATCAGCGACGCATTTATAGCGACACATCTTTTGATGTTATTAAGTATGTCACTGGCATAAAAAATGTCACTAAAAATGTCGCTACATGTGTCGCTAAAAACACTTTATTTTGTAGTGTGATGTACTAAAGTAAATTACAACTAACGTAAAAAGATATATTACAACTGATGTAATAAAGTACAACATATGTACAAGGAAAGTTTCAACAAATTGGACTGTTGATAGTGGGAGCAAATAATGGCAAGCCTGTCCAACTTATAGACAACTTCCATCCTTCATCTACTTAGCAGTAGATGGACTTTCAAGCTATGACTTTTCTTCAAACAATTGTTCAAAGTGGTTCATGGTCTCTTCAATTTCTTCTACTTCATGTCTGAGAAACATGAAGTCAGGATGTTGAAGTTCTCCTCTCTCATAGAAGCCTTTAAGCTGTACCCAGATAGCTGCTCTTCATTTTGAAGATTGCTTAAAAGAGTTGGAGAGTCTAGAGGCTATGAGCTGCTTGAGACCAACCTTATGCAGATCAGAGGCTCTCTGGAAACACATTTTCTTTGTTAAGGGGTCTACAAAGAATACCCCAAACTCAGGCTCTTCTATGAGTTTGTCTTCCTCAGGCTCAACACCACTGGGCAGGCTGTGATATACTCCTTTGATTTCAACAGCTAAGATGCCTTGACCAATCATCATTAGAAGTTCTTCATGCTCTATATCCTTCCTCTTTCTCCTGGGCTTAATCTTGGGTTCCACCACTGAGGTACCCTTAATTTGTTCTTAAGAGATCAGACCCAGGTTTTTGACTCTCTCCATCAGCGTTTTGACATATGACTGATAGTCTTAGCAGTTTCAGATTTTGACTAACTCAGGGCAACTGCCAATTCAAGCCATTCTCTGTATCCCATGCACGCAACATCAACATATTCATAAGCTTCTAATTCTGGACCCTCAGCACCTAGCCTGGTTATCTGAATCTTCCACTGCTTGCCTTTCTTTAAAATGGGGACAGCTGTGACAATTGTTTCCTTGGCAAGTATTCTGTTGGCCACATCAAAGAATTTCTTCCTTGCTAAGTTGTCAAAGTGTACTTGGGCTCTTGCTGAGGAGGATGCAGGCTTTGACTTGGTCACTAAGACCTGTGTACTTTGCTCTTTCTCTCCTTCTATCTCTGTTACCGACTCTTTGGCAGCCTCCATTAGTTTTCTTTGTACATCCAAGGAGGCCATTTTAATATTTTTAGCCTCCTTGGCTACAAGGGCTCTGGTAGCTTTGGCAGAGGCTGCTTCCTTCTTCTATCTTTCAAGGATCTCAAGCTGCTCTTCTTTGAAATTGATAGTAAGTCTCTAGAGAAATGCCCATGTCTTTGGCTTGAGACTTGTCAAATTTGAGCTCAGCAGCTTTGAGGGAGTCAATATCATATCCACAGAGGCTTTTCCTTTACCCTTTGCTGCTTTGATCTAAGCAGCTTCCATTTCCTCTTCTTCGTTTTCTTCCTCAGTCTGTTCCAATATTAAGTGCCTCCTTCTGCTAGGCCTGTCCTCAGGAATGGATTCCTCGCCCTTAGATGGTGCAGGGCTTAGAGATGGCACCCGCGGGAGGCGGGCACGGCTATGTATCACCCGTCACCCTGCCCGCGGGTATTTTCATACCCGCCACCCACCAAAAACCCGCAAACGGGTAGATATTATCGCCCTTGCCCGTCACCCGCGGATACCCGTGGGCACGGGTAAACCCGCGGGTTTCACATTTTAAAACAATTAAACACTTTTTTACACAACGAAACATATATTAGCAATCAAACACATCCAAATCACATATAGATATTGCAAACACGTCAAAATAATAAAATATCAAACATACAAACATAAATACATAATAATTATTAATGTTCCCAAACTCAAAGTATTTCGACAACATTATAACTATGGTCAGGGTAAATCAGTAAAAGGTATATATATATATATATAAAATAATAATAATAATAATAATAATAATAATAATAATAATAATAATAATAATAATAATAATAATAATAATAATAATAATAATAATAATAATGACTATATATATAGCGGGTTTAACGAGTAAAACCATGGGTATACCCGCGGGCAAACGTCACGGGTTTCACGGATACGGGTGGCGGGTAAACCCGTGGGTAAAATATTATACCTGTGCCCGCCCGTCACCCGCCGGAGGGTATGATTTTATACCCATACCCATGTCCACGGGTGTGTTTTCATGGGTTTACCCTCCCATAACGGGCGGGTATCCACGGGTTGCGAGTTTTTTCTTGCCCATTGCCATCTCTAGCAGGGCTTGGAGATCCAGCCTGAGTAGGCTGAGCAACTTCAGAAATTATGGAGACACCTGCAACAGGACCTGTTTGGGAAATATCTGCTTCTTGCCCTGTTGAAGCTGATTTTTCCTTAGAAGGAGATGAAGATTTCTCCCCCTTAGACTTGGTCTTCATGGCAGATATCTTCTCCCCCTTTGAAGGAGATGGCACAGAGTCTTCAACAACAGGTCTGCCTGAAAGAACGGATCCAACAGGCTGAGTAGCAGCAGTTTTGGCAGCAGGTTTGGAACCAACAAGACTATGCACTAAGAAAGCCAAATTGTCCTTAACCTCTGCAAGTTGGATAATACAGGTTTGAAGAGAAGAAGAATGAGAAGTGGCAAAGGATGACAGCTGGGAGATAGCTTCCCTGTCAGATGCTGTGAACACCAAACTTTGAAGTTGTGCAAAGGGATGACAGCTGGGAGATAGCACCTTCATCAAGACCTGGGGTTGTTCCCTCAGTAGTACCTTGGTCTTTAGGCACCTCTTCATGGGGAGAGGGGATGTGCATTTCAACATCATCAGTGGTGAAAATTGATGATGGAATGTGCACTTGGGGAGCAGCCTCACTAGAAGGATGTTTTATTCCCTGTGGTTCATCAGCTTGGGTTGTTGGTCCTTCAACAGCTGTTGGGTGTGGAACAGCTGCATCACCAGAAGCAGAAGTTTAAGGCTGATCTGCTGGATGGCCTGTTCTAGCAGCTTGGGCACCTCCTGCAGACTCAGATTGTGTATGAGAAGTATGAGGTGGTGACTGTGTGGACTCAGTGTGGAGTGGATAGGGCTCATTTCTTTCAATGTCTTCAGCCTGTTGAGAGGCTTGGACAGTTGATGTGGTGGTCTCTGTTTGTACAACTTGTTCCTGTTGGGAGGAACCAGAGGGCCTAGGCTGACTCAGGGTGGACTCTTGTTGGAGTGAAGCCTGCTCCAAGTTTGCTGCACTTTCTCCCAAAATAGGAGAAGTAAAGACAGCAGGGGTTGCTTCTTTGTCAAATGACTCCTGTTAGGAGGGGTCAGAGGGGCTAGTTTGGGAGGATGGTTTCTTTTTGGCTAATGATTTGCGTCTGTTATAGGATTTGAGGGATGAAGTGGAGGATGGATGTTGAGATTGGGTCAGGAACAGGGAGGTCAGCCTGTTCCATGGTCTCAGGTACTATAGAGGCACCAGCCACAAAGGCTTCAGGTTCAACAGATGAACCAGGGTGAGGAGTCTGCTCCCCCTCTGCCACTGAGGCTGATGGGGCAGACTTAGCTGTTTTAGCCTTCTTGCAGACAGGCTCAACTTCAATTTGTTTCAAGGCCATCTTCACCAGTTTAGGCCTTGATTTTTATTTTCCCTTGGGAGCAGTCACTGGATCCACCTTCTGAGTAGAAGGTACTTCTACTAAACCAAGTAACCTCCTCCTAGATGTTGATAGAGGAGGTTCATTTCCTAGAACTGGGGTATAAAACACTATATTCCCAATAACAGGGAATGCAGTAGTAGTCAATAGAGGTTGAGAGTTGTATAGATGCTCACCACAGATGTGTTTGAAGATGAGGCTTAGGAACCTTGGATATCTGACAGCTGCTGGTCGTTGTTATTGCTCCACCAGATTTCATAGATTCAGGAAAATCCACCTTGCCATGTTCAGTGTAGTCTCATCCACAAACTGTAGGACTATGGGAATCTCATCTCTACTAAGCTGATCAAAAGAACCAACTTTGCTGCTCAGGCTCATCACAACTGAGGCGAAGAGGTAGCTGTAAGTAGGAGATAGATCCCTTCTGAACAAAGTAGCGCCCACTTTTGGTTCTGCTACACCACAGAAGTGTAGCAGGTTGCCCATTTACTCATTGTCAGGTTGAGGTTTATCGTAAGTGTCAGCCACTGGGAGATGAAGAACATCCCTGAGAAGAGCAGTAGTTATCTCAATGGTTTGAGTGCCATTGAGAATGGTTCCTGATGAGTCTATAATTTATATGGTTTCAGAGTCATTTTATGTTCATTTTAAGCACCGATACTTCGTAAAATCCATTCTTTTACCTCATATTTCTGTTTCAGGGTCCGGAAGTCATTTCAAAGCACCACGAGAAAATTCAGCGCAAACCGAGTAGGTCGTGGAGCAGGGCTACACCCCCTTGTGCCCCAGTTCTGCGCCCTAAAAGTTCCAGATCAGTTCCAGTGTAACCCTAGCCGCACCCTGGCGCAAGGGGGGGGGGGGGGCGGGCCTGCGCCTGGCCTGCACTTGGTCGACGCAAAAACGCGTTTTTCAGCCTTGGAATCCCTAAAATTGACTCCTCTATAAATAGAGGTCAATGACAGCAATTGAGAAGAGTCACGACGAGTGTGAAAAGTGTGCCGAAGCTCTGCCGGAGTGGATCTACGATACGAGAACGAAGACGGTGATTCGTAAGCTACCCAATGACTCAGATCTACAATTGTGAAGAGCATACGATGAGCGGCTAATCCCATTAGCCGTTTGCGGAGGATGTACGGCTAAGTTTACTCTAATTTCTCATGCTTTGATGTATTTGTATTGAGTTAGATCTATTATGTGTATGCAAATGATAAGCATTCGGCTATGATTATGATTGTATGTTTTGATTGGTAAAAGCAAGATAGTTTATCGTGGTATTATTATTTGTGCCGAGTCCATTAGCTTAGGGATTAAGACAAATATTAATATTGCATATGCTATGCCGAGAGTTATTGGTTAAAGCATGTTTGAGTAATTAGTCACGCAATTGATATGTCTATGCGATTGTTACATGAAATTATAGTGAGTAATACTTATGTCGTGGTGATTCCGTGAATGGTTCTGATTGTTTACTTACTACGTTAGTTATTTTGCCATTATTTTAGTCACAAAGCAATTGTAATCATTGATCTAAACAACTCATTCACATCCACAAATTCACAATTTACGGTGCTTTCAATAAAACTTATAAGGCTAATTACCTAACCTTAATTACAAATTCACTCCCTGCGGATTCGACCCTTACTTCTCTAAGCTAAATAGTGGATACAAGGAGTATTTCTGCGGGTCACAACGACAGCCTGGCAGACTTGTCATATAAATTATAGACTCATTAGTTACTCTGATGGTTTTGGTAGATGGGTCATAAGAACATGTGTACCAGAACTCATAAACCATCTCCTGGTACATGACACCAGGAGAGGCAGTCATTGCGTAGTGCAGAGGATGGGCTTGAAGGAAATCCACCATAGGTTCATAACCTTTTCCCACATAGTTTTTGGGAATGATCAGGTTAGCAATGTAGTTGGTGGGTTTGATTGTGAGCATGGTGTTGACAGAGGGATGTTTTACTACATCATCACCAACGAACACAGGCAAAAGGGGATTGTTTTGGTGGGCCATTTGGGAAAGTTGGAGAGATGCAGAATGTTTGGACACTTAGTCTGTTTAGGGTTTATCAGGAAGTTATGGAAGCAGTAGAAAGAAAAAGATGAAATAGTGACTTAGGTATTTATAGGATTTGAATGTGAGTGAGTAGCAGAGAGAAAGGTTTGGGCGGTTGATTTGAAATGTTCTTAACGGAAAATGAAATAGTTTGCCATGTCAGAATGGTTGTCAGACCAACGTGACCTTTTTAACTACTAACACACGTTAACAAACATTATCCGCAGGTAATTAAGTTAAATAAATACGTAATTTAATTAACTTAAATGTGAAGAAAGGTAATTAAAACTGATGTTCCAAGCTGTTGTTCAAACCTGTGATGAACACGTTTCATCACAGACTACTCACTCTTCAAGTTGTTCGTGCAACCTGTGCAGCTAAATGAGAACAAGTTTCATTGTGAAACCTATTCAATAGCTGAACAGGTTACAAGACATTGCCTTATATGACAGATTAAGAGAGTGAGCAGGTTGGAAGGTTGTACAACAGAACATATTTGAGATTAAAACTTATTTTCTCAAGCCTGTTATGTGTCCAAGCTATCCAAATTTTCAAAAACTGGCTAAGTACAGGACAAGTAATAGGAGTCTTCCTATATACAAGTCCATGGTATTATCACACAGAATAGGAGTCTTCCTATATACAAGTCTTCCTATATACAAAAACTGGCTAAGTACAGAATAGGAGTGTTCCTATGTCCAAATTGTCAAGCCTTTTATGTGTCCAAGCTGTCCAAATTTTCAAAAACTGGCTAAGTACAGGACAAGTAATAGGAGTCTTCCTATATACAAGTCCATTGTATTATCACGCAGCAATGTACTCAACTTCAGCAGTAGAAGTAGAAACTGAATTTTACTTCTTGCTACACCAACTGATCAACTTACCACCAAGGAGTTGACATCCACCTGTTGTGCTTTTCCTGTCTAGCCTGCAGCCTGCAAATCAGAATCTGAATAACCAATTAGTTCAAGGCTGGAGTCTTTAGGATACCAAAGACCCAAACCTAGTGTACCCTTTAGGTATCTGAAGATTTTTTTCAGCAGCTACATGTGATTCCTTAAGGTCAGCTTGAAACCTAGCACATAAACAGGTAGCAAACATAATATCTGGTCTACTAGCAGTTAAGTATAGCAAGCTCCCAATCATGCCTCTGTAAGCTATTACTGAAACAGCTTTGCCACAAACATCAACATCTAAGTTTACATTGGTTGCCATTGGGGTTTGATGGGAGAACGTTGATCAAATTTAAAAGTTTTCAGAAGATATAAGGTATACTTTCTTTGATTAATAAAAATTCCATTTGAGGTTTGTTTAACCTGTAATCCTAGAAAGAACGTAAGTTCACCCATCATGCTCATTTCATATTTGGATTTCATGAGCAGTGAAAAGTTCTTGCATAACTGTTCATTAGTAGAACCAAATATTATGTCATCCACATATATTTGAAGAAGAATAATATCAATTTTCACCTTCTTTAAGAACAATGTGGTATCCACTTTACCTCTGGAATAACCATTGCTCATAAGGAAATCAGTAAGAGTGTCATACCAGGCTCTGGGGGCTTGTTATAGACCATAGAGAGCTTTGTCCAACTTATAGACAAAACCTGGATGTAGTTCACTTTCAAAACCTGGAGGCTGCTTGACATATACCTCTTCTTGCAGCTTACAATTCAATAATGCACTCTTGACATCCATTTGGAATACCTTCATGCTCTTGTGAGCAGCATAGGCCATAAACAAACGAATTGCTTCCAACCTGGCCACAAGAGCAAATGTCTCATCATAGTCAATGCCTTCTTCTTGCCTATAGCCTTGAGCAACTAGTCTTGACTTATTTCTAATAACATGACCTTGCTCATCCATCTTATTCCTGAAAACCCACTTGGTGCTAATTATAGTTTTTCCTTTAGGAACAGGGACCAGCTTTCAACTTTGTTTCTCTCAAACTGATTGAGCTCTTCTTGCATGGCAGTGATCCAATTGACATCTTTAAGTGCATCATCTACTTTCTTTGGCTCCATCAGGGACACAAAACTAGAAAACATACAAAAGTTTCCTAAGCTGTCCCATCTTGTTTGTACCCCTTTGTTGATGTCACCAATTATTTGGTCATTGGGGTGACACCTGATCCACTTAAGATCATGTTTCATTGAGGATTCTCCTGTATCATTTTCATTTTCATAAGGTCTTTCAGAACAGCTTTCAAGATTTTCAAACACACTGTTATCTTGAGCCTGTTCACCTATTGAACATGAATCTCTATTGTTGAACACATCAGCAGAGGATTCAGTGAAGTCAGCATTGATTGAATTTGGACATGGTGCATCAACTATGTCAGTACACTTATTCACACAGGGTGTATCAACATAATCATCATCATGTCCATTGTGGTTAACAGGTTCCACTCTCGGTGAAGTGGAAGCATTTGAGTCCTTTTCCTCAACATTTGAATGCATAAGATCATCAAAGCTGAACTCTCCTGAAACAGATTCAGGAACAGCTTTGGTAGAGGCATTCCTAGACTCCTCAGAGGTGACATTGATAGATTCATCTATCACCTTTATTTTGTAGTTTTATACTCTGTAGGCTTTAGAAACAGTAGAACATCCAACAAACACCCCTTCATCAGCTTTGGGTTCAAATTTTGCCTGTTGATCCCTTTGATTCAGAATGAAACAGGGACATCCAAACACATGGAAATAGCTTATATTTGGTATTCTACCTTTGATTAACTCATTAGGAGTCTTATTGAACCTTTTCACCACTAAGGATCTGTTTTGAGTGAAGCAGGCAGTGTTGACAGCTTCAACCCAAAATGATGAAGGTAACCCTGATGCACACAGCATGGTTCTAGCAGCTTCAATGAGTGTTCTAATACTTCTTTCAGCGACTCCATATTGTTGTGGAGTTCTTACAGCTGAAAAATTTTATGAGATCCTTCTTTCTTCACAGAAGTCCTCAAGAGTACTGTTTCTGAATTCAGTACCATGATCACTTCTAAGCTGCTTGACTTGAGCAGAGTTTAGAACTTCCATCTTTTTGATAAATTCAACAATTTCTCTGGCAGCCTCTCCTTTGGTCTTTAGGATGATCACCCATGTAAACCTGGAGAACTCATCAACCATTACTAGAGTGTATATTCTACCTCCTACACTTGGGACACTGACAGGCCCAAACAAGTCCATGTGGATTAAGAAGAGAGGAGTATCAATAGAAAAATTATGCTTGGATTTAAAAGATGTTTTTCTATGCATGCCATTCTGACAAGCTGTGCAGAGTTTATCCTTAATAAAGGTTATAGAAGGCAAACCAGTTACCAACTCTTTCTTACAGAGTTTGTTGATATTCTTGAAGTTCAGGTGTGATAGGCTTTTGTGCCATAACTAGTTTAGGTCTGCATTGCTCCTTGAGATAAAGCAGGTTTCAGTTGTGGGATCAACTGATTTCATGTCCACAACATATACACCTTTCTTCCTTTGTGCACACAGCACAACTTTGCCTTAGGGATCAAGTATGTACCCTAGGTTCTCATAAAAGCAAACCATGTAGCCAACATCACACAATTGGCTAATGATAACAAGATTATGTTTTAGCCCAGACACATAGGCTACTCTTTTGAATATTGCAGCACCAGCTTGAAGGGTTCCATATCCTTCTGTGGATCCCTGAACATTGTCACCAAAGGTGACTTTTGGCCCTTTTTCAGGCCTGAGATCACTCAGCAAGTCTTTGCAATCTGTCATGTGGCCTGAGCAGCCACTGTCCAAGTACCAAACCTGGGATGGTTGTTTAACCTGCAGAGTGTCATGGGAAAATATTAGTTATTTTTAGGGGAACTCATCATAAGGATGAGTTCTCCTTCTTCATCAACATTTGTTGACGGACCACCAAGATCTACACTAATATTTCCAATTTGAATTGTATCAGCTTAGATACTATCAATGACCATGTTACTTCCAACACTACTGGTTTTTGCAATGTTGGAACTAGCAGTGTCAGCAGACCTTATGTCCTCAGTTTCAAGAGAGTCTTTGGTCATATGAGTCTTCTTCCCACATTTATATCATTTTCTCTTTTTAGACTTTTTGGAAGAAGTACTCCCAGAAACACATTCTGGAATATCTTTATTGGACTTCTCAGCAGGTTTAGCAAACTAATTACTATTTTTAGAAGAACCAACAGTTTGAGGGAAGGCACAACAACAACAGCTCTACCTGCGTCCTCTTTTCTGTTTTAAGGAGGGCAGAGATCAAATATAGGAAGTTTAATTGGCTTTTGTCCTTCCACATGTTTGGGAAACTTATTCCTAGCTTTCTCAGGTTGAGCAATGGATTTTCCCTTGCCTTTAGTGAGATGTGATGAATGTTGCCTATCAACATAATCGCTGCTTCTGGTTTTAAAAGGTTTTCCTTCATTTATAACCAATTTGCCACTATGATTTAAAAACTTATTTGAAATCACAGCAGATTTACTTTCAACATGAGACTTACCCCCTGTTGAAAGCAGGCTGCTTTCCTTTTGAAAACTTTTTCTCAAAATGTTCTGCATCAAAAAGGTTAACAGGTTTCTTCCCATCAGCTTTAGATCCAGATGCTGTCTTGTTGACAGGTTTAGTGTCCAAAGCTGCAGTTTGAACTTGTTTTCCCTTCTTTTGTTTGTGTGAACCAGTTATCCTTCTAGCAGACTGATTTGATGGAGAACACATTCTGTAGGTCCCAAAATGTTTTCCTAGTATGTTGCTCTAAGCTGTAGAGGGGGGGGGGGATGAATACATCTATTTAAAAATTCAACACACTTTCTCAATGTTTGTATGTATTATCAGCAAGTGTTAATTACGAACAAGCCTGAACTGCAGAATGGTTCAAGCTAAGATGACAGATACAATAGATGTTCTACTAATCTAAGACACACTCAGACCAGTTACAATGTATACACTCACCAAGATGAACTCATTGTTTACAAGACAGACAGACGGACAGCTTGAACAATAATATCTTGGACACACTTTACTGATTTATTCAAGCAGACTTTGCATGCATGAAAACACATTTCTTTGCACGTTCTGAATATCACACTCTTGATTATCTCACATTCCTTAGAAGCTTCCTTTTATACTCTCACTGAGAATCCTAATGAAGCTTCCTCATTGGATGTAGAGATAGTGGGATGTCTTTCCAAAAAGAAAAAAAATGATTTTCTGCATGTTCTGACAAAGCAGTATTGTCTTTACATTACATAATCTTTGTATTTTCCTTTTTGTCTCTGTTGCAGAAGGCTTTAACCAAAAGAGGAATGTCAACTTTAAAACTTTCATCTTGTGGAGTGGCCATTTTGATATAAGAAATGGTCTGTCCCCTATTTCAAATATCCACTTTGTCTTCATGTAACAGAATAGCGTAGGCAGCCTTAGCAGCTTCTGTTTTTCCACTTTGTCTTCGACTTTGTAAACCGATCTCTTGGTCCAACACAATACATGAGGACATGGAAACATATTCCATAAGGTGTTTAGCCTGTTCACAAAGAACAGGTTCTGTTCACAAAGAATAGAACACTTACAATTTGTCCAAACTGCTCAACAGGTTAGAGTAGCGTAGATAGTTTATGTCCAGCCTGTTCATTAGAGTAGAACAACTTGGACAGTCCACCTTAGTTGCAACAAATGCAACAGGGTAAACAGCTTTGACTAATATTGCAAATCACTTATCAGGTTTCAATAAGGCATTAACAGGCCTTAAATTATACATTCAAGTGCATCAAACAGGTTTGATTAATAATCTCCCCCTAAGATGTATAACAGGTTTGACTGAGGCCTTTTTGTGCCTAACACATTCCGTCATCAGTATTTAAAGCTTTTTCACACAAACTGCAGTGTTTTGAGGCCTGAAAAAACCTGTTTGTTGTGACCAGCTTTCCATTTACTCTTTGAATAAAAGTACTTGGAAGCTCACCAAGAGTGGATAAGTCTTTTTCCTGATTATTAATCTCAACAGTTGAAGCTGCTGTATCAAGATCCCCTCCAAGATAGGCTTGGATTTGAGCAGGGATTTGCTGACTGATACATTGGTTGACTTTCTGTGCTGATTGGCACCAAGAGTCAACAATCTTTTGAAGCTAGGCATGCTTTGAATCTGTCTTTTCTTCTAATAAAACGGTGTTGATGTGTTTTACTTCATCAAGTTTAGTTTTCAACTTATGAAAGCTGCCCAGTTCATTAGTTTTTGTTTCAAGATCTGTTTATTAACTTAGAGATCTCAGACTTCAAAGCATCATGCTTCTCAACAACAACTTTTAAATCAACAAGTAAATATTCAAACATTTTAACTTTTTCATCAGAACTGTAATCCATAAAATTTTGTACCTTATACATCATAGTTGGGTTCCAGTTCTCCAAGCTGCTGAGAGCTTCAGATTCAGCCAACTCCTGTTTGAAGTTGCTTGTTGAAGGGACATTAGTGTTGGCCATCAGACAGTTGTTGTCCTCTTCATCAGATGATGAATCAGCTCCTCCCAGTTACAAGTCTCAGCCATGAGTCCCTTCTGTTTATTGGAAGCCACTGAGTCTTCCAACTTTCTCAGCTTAGCCATGGCCATTATGTACTTAACCCTGTAGCCATCATCTTTAGTTGTCTTGTATGGTTTGGATGAGGAGCCAACAGATTTAGACACACAGTTAGCAGCTATATGACCTGTTTTGCCACATTTAAAGCACTCAGCCTTAGTTTGGTCAAATGCTTTCTTTTATATTGCACCCGACTTCTTTTACAGCATCTTTCCACCAAACATCTTCTTATTGAATTTATAGAAAAGCATAGCAATCATTTGCTCATCATCAAATTTAGTAAGGTCTTCACAGTCTTCTTCCTCTGACAATTCTTCCATTTCATCATCAGCCTGTTGATCAGCTTGAGCGAACACATCACACACCTAACCAGCAGGTTGTCTCACGCTGTCCACTAAGGCAACACCTCTTTTGGACATCTCTAAGGCATATCTTTTTTGTTGCCTTGACTGTTCATCATTCAACAAGGATCCATAAAGATTCACAAGATCCATTCCTCTGATGGTACCTGAGTTTCTGAGGATATGAGAGAAGTAATTCTATTCCTCAGGCAGAATGTCCTAAAATTTGTTTACCAGAGTTAACTGTCTTTGGTGATCCCAACAGCTTTGAGACCATTGATCAGGGCAGTGAACCTGGTATAGGTTTCAATGAGAGACTCCTTTGGCTTTGCAAAGAATAGCTCATACTGTCTAACAAAATTGTTTATCCTGTTACCCAGTGTGATAGTGGGACCATCATAGACGGTACACAAAGTATCCCACATCTCCTTTGCTGTCTTCATTTTCTCAACCTGTTTGAACACATCATCAGGGAGAGAAATAACAAGATTGTTCCTAGCCTTTGCATCAAGAGCAACAAGCCTTTTGTCTTCATCAGACCATTGAGCTTTTGCCTTTGCAATGGTCCTGATTTCAGGAACAGCTCCTTCAGCAGTAGGATTTACAATAGTAACAGAGTTTGGCACATAGGGACCTTCTATTACTATCTCTGGTAGTTGTACATCCAGGTTCTCTAAATAGAGCATCATTCTGCACTTCCAGCCAGAGAAGTTTTGATGATTGAACTTGGGAGGTTTTGCCATTGATCCATTGTCATAGTAAGAGGAAGAGCAGGCAGCATTGTTTTCCATGGAGGGATATAAGGAGTAATGTGAGATCTAGAGTTAACACACACTCTAAACTGCTCTGATACCAGTTGTAGGTTCCAAAAGGTTTCCATAGTATGTTGCTTTAAGCTGTAGGTTGGGGGGGGGGGGGGTGAATACAACTATTTAAAAATTCAACACACTTTCTCAATGTTTGTATGTATATTATCAACTTGTGTTAATTACAAACAAGCCTGACAGTAGAATGGTTCAAGCTGAGATGACAGAGACTACTAATCTAAGACTCACTCAGACTAGTTACAATGAATACACTCACTAAGATGAACTCACTGATATTACAAGACAGACAGACAGCTTGAACAAGAACAACTTGGACATACTTAACTGTTTTATTCAAGCAGACTTTGCTTGCATGAAAACACACTTCCTTGCACGTGCTGAATTTCACACTCTTGGTTATCTCACATTCCTTAGAAGCTTCCTTTTATACTCTCACTGAGAATCCCAGTGAAGCTTCCTCATTGGTTGCAAAGATAGTGGAGTGTCTTTCCAAAAAGACAAAAATACTTTTCAGCACGTTCTGACAAAGCAGCATTTGTCTCTACATTGTAGAATCGTTGTCTTTTCCTTTTTGTCTCTGTTGCAGAAGGCTTTAACCAAAAGAGGAATGTCAACTTTAAACTTTTCATCTTCTGGAATGACCATTTTGATATAAGAAATGGTCTGTCACCCATTTCAAATATCCACTTTGTCTTCATGTAACAGAACAGCGTGCACAGTCTTAGCAGCTTCTGTTTTTCCACTTTGTCTTCGACTTTGTGAACTGATCTTTTGGTCCAAGACAATACATGAGGACATGGAAATATATTCCATAAAGTGTTTAGCCTGTTCACAAAGAACAGGTTTTGTTCACAAAGAACAGAACACTTAGAATTTGTCCAAGCTGCTCAACAAGTTAGAGCAGCGTAGAAAGTTTATGTCCAGCCTTTTCAACAGAATAGAACAGCTTGGACAATCTGCCTTAGTTGCAACAAATGCAACAGAGTAAACAGCTTTGACTAATATTGCAAATCACTTATCAGGTTTCAATAAAGCATTAACATGCCTTAAATTATACCTTCAAGTGCATCAAACAGGTTTGATTAAAAATCTCCCCCTAAGATGTATAACATGTTTGACTGAGGCCTTTTTGTGCCAAACAGGTCTTTCCAAATTTGAGCATTCCCACGACATCTGAAAATATATCGACAGAAGACGGGTCCCCTACAACTGAAGAACCGTTATCGTCTAATGATGTGAATCAGACAAATAGTCCAACCTCTGAAGATAGTGATCACGAGGAGGACGTTCCATCTGAAGTCACACTCCCACTAGGCGAAATAGTATCTAATCTGGGAGACAATATTTAGGTTGATGCAATTGAAACATCGAGAGTAAATAAGGATCATCCTATTGAAGACATCATTGGGAATCGAAATGCTGGTGTCAAAGGGTTCAACCAAGAAAAAGGGATTGATTATAATGAGGTGTTTGCACCAGTAGCAAGGCTTGAAGCTATCAGGTTGTTTTTCGTGTTTGCATCCTTCAAAGGTTTCAAAGTATATCAACTAGACGTCAAAAGTGCCTTCTTGTATGAAAAAGAAAGTATATCCTAAAAGCAATTAAATCAATCAAGAAATTGGCATATGTGTAACTAACTTAGATGTACGACCGATAGGTCTTAATTTCTGTGTTAGAGGCTCACATACAATAATTATGAATGAGGTAAGTAAATCAGTCTGGGGGATGTATGGCTTCTTAAAAATACATCTTAAAAAAAGAGCAAGTATGAGACGTAAAGAGAGTCAAGACATGTCGATTTGTTGTACGTAGGTACAGACCTGTTACCACTGTTTTGTCTTAATATAGCAAGATATGTCGCTTTGTTGTACGTAAGTACAAACCTGTCACCGCTATCTTGGCTAAATATAAGAAGTATGCTCTACCCTAAGAAAAATTACGACACTCTGTTGTATGTAAATACAGAACCGTGTCCGAAGTTTGCCTTTTAAAGATGATTTGCAAATACCGAAAAGGCATAATGAATGTATGTCAGTCTTGATCACAGAAGTATGTCTAAGCGTGCGACACGTAAGGTGATTTCTTGATAAATAAAAAGGCCAAAGGAAAATTATAAAGTGTTGAGTGTTTAATTGGACAAACATGCCGACAATCGACATGGTATGTATGTTGCAACAAATAATAAAGGGAATCAAAATTTCCAAAGTGTGAAAGTGCAACACCGAAAGTGCATTGGCAAAGTTATCTGATTGAGCCTTCTATGACTCTCTCGCAAAAATAGTTAGTGTGTTTATTTTATTCTTGGAATTTATTTTTAAGTAAAATTTTACTTTATTTTATTTTTATTTTATTTTACTTTATTTTATTTTATTTTTAGTTTTCTAGGTAAAGTTTAAATAAATAGGATCGAGGTCAGATACTAGGATGCACTTTAGTTGGAAAATAAAACATGCGTGATAATTTGTTTGCTTAAAGTGAAATGTCCCGTAGTAAGTTGAAAAGGTGAAAAGTTGAAAAAGTTGTAAGTTTTTCTAAGTTTTCAAAATTTCTAGTTAAGTTCGTAGCACAGTAGGTGGGGCCTATAAATAGTGGAAGTGCATTAAATTCGTTTCATCTACTCATGAATTTCTTACTCACGAACTTACCTTTGGCGATCGGGAACTTACTCAGCGATCTCAAACTTGTCGTGGTTTCACGATTTTAGTACAGTTCCACCTCGAACTTACCCTTAGTTATTGTCGGTTTATCTCACTAACAACTAAGTAAGTAATATTTGGGACTTCAAACGGGTTTATATCGTGTATTTTAGGTTTAAATAACCGAAAACTAGGTTTTCAAAATACTAAGTTTTAGGCTATAAAACTTAAAATAGAACCTCTATAAACTCGATTAGAACAATTTAGGACTAGTTTCATGATTTGATTAAGTCTAAAAATGTTAGATCTGGAGTTTTTATGTTGAAATCGCCGAAAACGAACTTGTTCATCAAGAACAAGTTTGTACGAACTTAATTCAAAATATCCATAAGTTCGTAGCCACAATAAGTTCGTACGAACTTAATTAAGTTCGTACATACTTATTTTTGTTCAAAAATTTAGTTTTTCATATTTTAACTGTTTATTGCATGTGCAGGAATGGCAGATTGTACTTTTTTCAACAAGCACGATATGGTGGTCAATAATGACCTCCAAGCTCCAGAGTCAGGGCAATTCAGGGAAATTTTAGAGTTTTTTACGAGATCAAGGGTGGTTTATGCGTTGACTCACAGTCCGACGCTAATGATCCAGTATACACGTCAGTTTTGGAGCACTTTGCATGTAGATAGATCGGTATTGCCTCAGTACTCAGGGCAACGGTTAATGGTTAAGCCATTGCGATCTCGGCAGACGATCTGAGGCTCATTCTACATTTAGGGACTGAGGCGCAGGAAAATGGTCCGGTTGATTTCCCTGCTCCTATAAGATAAGAAACTTTTCAGAGGATGGGATATGCTCAAGATTTGAATAAGGCGTCCTATGTTAAGAGCAGTTTGATAGGACAGTGGAGGTCCCTGATGCATGTACTGCTTGTGTGCTTCGCACCTAAGAAGGCTGGTTTTGATTCGATGACATCCAAGCTTCAGTCAGGGATGATCTCGCTGGTTTATAATAAGCCTTATAGTTTTTCGAACTTCTTTTTTGCTGAGTTTGTGCATCAAATACAGCGCCAGGTCGGGAGCGATTTCTGTTGTACCTGAGGTTTGTAATGATGATTATCCGACACTGCCTGCCGGATTTGCCACCATTTCCAGAAGTGTGTCGTCGTTGGCATTGATAAAAGGATTTTTGCTGACTGCCAGAGTCACAATCAACGCAGGGCGGAGAACGTTCACCCGCATATAATTCCACTGTTTGGAGCTCTACTTGTGTAACACCCGCTAATTTCGAGGTAATTAATTAAATTTAAGTATTTTTAGCTCAATTATTAATTCAATGAATTAGGATATAGATTATCAAATTTTATTGTCGACAATTAGAATGTTGAATTTTGTAAATTTTAAGAATTTGGAATTTGTTACAAACCATTATATATATATATATATATATATATATATATATATATATATATATATATATATATAAAAGCAAAATTCATCATATTATTGATACATATGAATGTAATGTATGTAATAAGCAAATAAATAAATAAATAAGAAAAAAAGAGAGAGAGAGAGAGAAACTACCTCACATGCACATACCATTTTCTTTATAACTAATTTGATTCTTCATTTTTGTAATCATCATTTTCATTCTAAATCTATCAAGAACACATGCTTTTTACACATTAAAATCTGGAATTTCTAAGAGATTTGAGGCTGAAATGTGAAGAATTAAAGAGAATTTAGAGTTGGAGTTTTAAGATCTTCATCTTCACAAGCTCATCATCAACATCATCCTAAATTTGAGGTAATAATTACAAAATTCGTCTTTAATTTCTAGCCTAACTTATAACATTGATAATAAAGTTTATAAGGATTATGAATCCGAAAATAAGCATTTAACATTAGGTGTAATCATCATCTTTTTTCAAGTTTATTAGAAAATCTTGAAAATCTCCATTAATGGAGTTCATGGAGGTTTATAATGGGTTTAATATATCAATCCAAAAATAGGCATAAAATTGATAGAAATATGATTAGAAACATTAATTAAACATGTTTAGATGATTAAATTTTGAGTTTGGAGATCAAATGGATGAGTTCCATATTTTTATGGGATATGGGTTTTTGAACAAAAATAAGGAAATAGAAAGTTTAGGAGGGTTAGAAATCAATGAGAAAAACATGGGTTAGAACCACCGGAGAAGTCCGACCGGAGTGGGACTGACCGGCGTCGGCGGCGTTGCCCGTGGCCACCGCCACTTCTCTGTTTGTTTGGGTTCTGGTCTGGCCGGAGAGCACTGCTGTCAATCTTCCCCTTTTTTTTCCTTGTGTTTGACTGCACCAACAAGAGAGAAAGAGAGATGGGCCATGGGTTTTTTTCATGTAATTAAATTGAGCCCAACCTTTGTAATTTTTGGGCTTTTCCTGACCATAACCGAGAAGAAGGAAAGTGGTGTTGGTGGTTTTTTTTTTTTTAGTTTGCAAAATTATATTGGAATATTAATAAAATCAAAAGTGTGTTGTTTGGCTCTTTGTCTTTTGTCCACTGCCAGGGAGTGAGAAAGAGTGATAAGTGGGTCAAAGTTCTCTTCATGATAAGCTATATTTTATTGTTTTGGTCTTAAATTATAAACTCAGATTTTTGGACATTTTTATTTGTTATTGGGTTTAAAGTAATTAAAATTTGGGTTGTTAATTATTGAATTTATAGGTGGGTTGATGTAGTGTGGATTTAAAAATTATCAATTGGAGTAATTCAAGTTTAATAAGTTTCATTAAAAAATTAATTTAATAAATTATTTACTTTTATTTGTAAGTTTAATATTTAAGTAGATAATAATTAGACTGACTAAATACATTCTAGCAAATAAATCGATGTATTTCCGAATTGGCCCTGAACTTTAATTAATTAAATAGAAGGAGGACTTAGAAATTAAGAAAGTTAAGGATATTGATAAATAGACAATGTACTTTGATATCAGGACTCTAGCGATTCGATTGAGACGCGTGGTTTCCAGTTGATATCGGGTAGTCGCTTGGCGTGTACAGATTGCGAGCACTGTGAGTAATTGATTTAATTTCACAAATGATCATACATGATGTGTTTGCACTGGATATCTCATTCGTTTCTATTGCCATGATTATTGTTTAACTACCATGATTAACCTTGAATGTTGTTATTTATTTCGTTGTCATGAGTCGATATTTGAGAACCCTTTCCCCAGTATGCATACTGTGTAATATGTGAATTAATTGAGGTTGCTGTGTGCTTCCGAGTTGCATGTCGGGCGAGCCGCTTGTTTTGTACACGTGCTAACCGAGCGAGTCGTACGCCGTGTATTTGTTATCGGGCGAGCCGGTAACAATACCCTATTCGTGTATGCTAAATCGAGCGAGTCGTAATGCTACACATGTTGAATTTGAGCCGATATTTGTGTTGATCATGTTATATATGCTTGTTTGTGCTTTTAAATCTGTTACTCGCTAGGCGACGGCTTACCCCGGTTGTGGGGGCAACTTTTCAGGTTTAGCTGATAAGGGAAAGATACCAGCTTCAGGATCTAGAGTTTGAGCATTTATGGTATCAGAAAGACTTCCGCATTTACTCTGACTGATATTTTGTACCTGGGATGGGTAGATCCCTAGACTTTCAATTTGGTTGTAATAAATAGATGTTATATTTTAGCGTACTCTGAATGTGGTGGTTTTAGTTTATTTATGTATTGAAATTGAAGTTTGAGATTAGAACGCTTTATTTTATTACTTCGAGGATTATGTTGCAGATTTTAGTAAAAGCGCCACGTTATTAGAACGGGGCGTTTCAATATCAGAGCCAGGTTTGATTTAAGTGAATTAAGTACTTGTTTGGTGCTTAGTCTTAAACCGTAAGATCATTAGTAGTGTAAGTTATTATTGTACGAGGTAAACTCTATCCTGATGGCCTTAGGAAATTGGGTACGGTTAAGATAGGGTTTAACTGTAACCTTCTCAAATATATGAATATATACCCTTATGAGTAAACCATAAATTAATTAACTGTGATAAACATAATGAAAATTTTAATTTAATTCATAAAGCTAAGTTTCAGCACCATGGCTGATGACGAGAGCCACAGTCATCCACGCGAGGAGCGAGTTGTTGTAGAGTCAGAGGATATAGAACATTCTGACGGAGAGCGCGATGATGAGTGTTGGTACACCCTGTGTGACGATAGCAGTCTAAGTGATCCAACATTGTGGTTTAGCAAGTGTTAGATATATATGTTTATATCTGGTTGATAATTATTATTGTTTGTGTGTTTGAACTTAATGTAACGTATTACAAGAAGTTCAAACATAAAGATCAAAGATATAATCAATCATAAGGTAAAACATAAGTTTCAATACTTAGTTAATTATGTGAGAATGTAGATTCGAAATGTCTAAGGACCAAGATTCGAATCTAGGTCAGATTCGAATGGGTCAGTTAGACAGTTTCGAATATGCTCACTTTGGCAGATTCGAGAATGTCAGTGAGGACAAACTCGAATGGGCCTTGGGCCGGATTCGAGTTTGGCCCATGACAGACTCGAATTAGCCTCTATAATTAGGGATAGACTCGAAATATTATTAGACTTTTTGCAGAATTCGAGAGTGATTAAGCATTAAGAGATTTCGAGTTTATCATCAGTGTTAGTGTCGTTTCGGAGAGAATCAGTTCGTAGGTGCGTTCTTGTGTAGTTCGTGCAGCTTCTGATAGTCTCCGTGTTTCTGGTGAGAGTTGTTTCCGTCTACCCGTTAACGAGGATTCCGCACTCGTTGACGGTTCCGCGTCTAGATAGATCTCGTAGTGGTAGACCTTACAAGTGGTATCAGAGCCTACGGGGTGTTCTTCGTGTTCATCTAGATACATTCTAGGTTTCTTGACGCTTTTTGGACGGTTTTTCTCTCAAATTCGTGTTTTTCGTGTTTTTCGAGCTTAGCAAATTGTCATCCGGGAAATACTTCGTATTTTTCACGTTTTTGATCGAAATCAATATTTTTCGTTGTAAAAATATTGATTTAATCTGCAAAACGTAAAGAAATCGAAGTGTTAGCCGTTTTTCGAGTTTGCGGCGCTCGAATCTATTAGGAGTAATTAGGGTTTTACTTAGTTTCGAGTCTAACCAAATCCGCTCCTCTCGAGTTTGATAAACACTGTTTCGAGTCTAATCCGAGTTTGGGCTACATTCGATAGGGGTCTCGAGTCTGCTTACATTCGAGTTTGCTTCGAGTTTAGTCTAGTTTCGAATAAGGCTTCGAATCTACTGAAGTGTTCGAGTTTGCCTTGACCTTCGAGTTTGGGGGACTTTCGAATCTGTAATTAGTTTCGAACTTAGTTGAATTATCAAACTTAATCGAAGTTACTCCCAAACAGATTTAAGATAAATTGTATTCAAATCTATCTAAAGTCGAAAGAATTAAAATTAAATTAGTTTCGAATTAAATTCATTAAGTTACAATTCAATTACTTTCGAGACGATGTCAAATCTTCAAAAGTTTCTGGAAATGGACCACGAGGTCGGGAAGGCAAATACTCCGCCTAAGCTGATGAAACTCGAGGATTACTATTGGTGGAAAGATCGGTTTGCCGATTTTGTGCGTTTCAATGACATGCGCATGTGGGTGTGTATTGACGAAGGATACATTCCACCAATTTCTGAAGTTGAAGGCCGTCAGAGAGTCTTATCATATCAGATGATGAAGGAAGATGATAAGAAACTTTATGAAGCCGAGAACAGAGCTTTCTCGATATTTCGAATGGCGTTGCCTCAGGATATACTACACACATTCCGGACTCAGAAGACATCTAAGAAACTTTGGGAGTCACTGGAAAAGAGATGTTAGGGTAATCCAAGAGTTCGAAGAAAGCGTATGGAGCTGTTGAAACAACAGTTTGCAATTTTCAAGGCGTTGAAGGATGAACAGCTGGATGATACCATCACCCGCTTTTATCATCTATTGACGGAGCTTGAAAGTCACGGGATTGAGTATAATGACACTGAGAAGAACAATAAGCTTCTTGATGCCTTACCAGCCAAATGGGCTATGTATGTGGCAATGATAAAGCTTAATGAGGATAAGTATTATACACAATCATTGGAAGATATTGTGGGAACGTTGCGAGCTTATCATTATGGAGCTACTGAAGGCCGAAACGGATTACGAACAAGTCCAGAATCCAGCAATGTATTTTGGAAAATCAAAAAAACCTTCAGCAACAGCTGATCTGAAGACTGCTACAGCGTTTTTCACCGGAGAAACGTCGTCACCAGCAGAGACTGATGACACACTTAATAGAGCGTTCTTAGGATTAGGAAGATCGGAAGAACCGCAGCCTCAAGTACAATAGGCATCAACATCTCAGGGCTACTCTAAGATGTCCATGAGCGCAAAATCAGCCGAAGAACATTTGAACCTACTTGCTTCATTTGTGGCTGCATACGGGAACTGCGTTCAGGAGAAGATAAACGATCCTGCACTCTGGGATGAAGACTATGATCAGGTCGACCCTGACGATCTCACTACAACAAAATGAACCTAAAGAAACATGGCAAAAGTGTTGTGTTAGGCCTTAAAAGTGTTGCTATAAGCCTAATGCGACACTTTATGTAGTGCCACCTTAGCCAACGTCGCCTTAGGTCTAAAGCGACACTTTCACTAGATAATGCAACACTTTTCAAAAGTGTTGCCATTATTTTATAAATGCAACACTTTTTAAATGCAACACTTTTTATATTCTAAAGCAACACTTTTTAATGTGTTGCCATTATTTTATAAATGCAACATTTTTTAAATGCAACACTTTTTATACTCTAAAGCAACACTTTTAATTTATTGTTACCAACTTATAGCAACACTTTACTTATCAAATGCAACACTTATCAAATGTTGTCATTATGTAAATGCAACACCATTATCAATCTATTGCAACACTTTATTATTGTTTTAAATTACATAAATGCAATATTTTCTAGACAAAAAAAAAAACACATTCATTATTTTTAAAATTTAATGCAAATAGAAATATTTATTTAATTGCTTCGTGATAGTTTTTGTATTTACAATTCCATTCAACAAAAATAATATCATTTCATTAAATATCGATCAAAAAATAATTCAAGTATATAAACGTCTACATCCAAAATAATGATCATCAGATGTATAAGCGATACAACAAAAAAGTAAATTACAATCTTGGGAATACAGAAGAAAGAATGAGTCATAAGTCTTTTGTATTTGGCCAGTGAACAAGAAGGCTTCGCCTTCCAAGTGCATGTCGACTGAACCATGTTGTCTTTGAGCTCTCCTGCAGGCAGAATTTTAAGAAACAATTTTACAAACTTGAAGCTACCATATCCAAAAACTTAATTAAGAGTAAAATATAAATTAGAACAAATTGCATGGAATTAAAAATATAATTAAATAAATTATAATTTAGAACAAATAATCTAGCATTATATAACAGTACCTGATACATGGAGTGAGTTTATAAGACTACAGAAGCTTTACAATCTGCATCAATTGAAAAAACCAAAAACAAACCAATTTCAATTTTGCAGTCAATGAGAATTTTTGCATTTCAACCAAGATAGACCAAAACACCACTACTAGTGTTTTCATGTTTTAAAAACTCCAAAAATGCTCTTCAAATTTTAGGCAATAAAATCAACAGTATCATCATTACAAAGAACAAACATGACTCACAAAAGCATGTCATTAAACTAACTAGATGACATAAACATTTGGCTAAGTAGTGAGCAACATAACATCTGTTAGGAAAAATTCAACCTTAAAAAGCTTGAAACAATTTAAAAGCCTGACATCAACATAATATAGTACCAAATTTACTCTAATTTCAATACAAGATCGTTCTCTTTTTTCTACCCTTGTGTTTTCTACCGTTTTGTTTTTTTTTCATAACCACTGAATGTATATTAATTAATTAGTTGCGCAACACTGTAAAACCAAAACAAGAACATATATAAAAACTAAATACAAAATCAATAATCAATTACTAAACATGGAAAAAAAACACTGATTCAAGCCCTATATTAGTGAGTATAGACAAAATTATTCAAATACTATGATCATAATCATCGAAGTATTTAACCAGCCCGAGCCATCGCAAAATCAAAATTAACCGTAGTTAATGCAACTGCATTTTAGGAGACTTGCTGATAAAAGTAAACCTTCAATCCTATACTCATAGTATTGAAAATATCTTGATTCATGAGTCATATGTTTTGGCTCAAGGCAGCATCTTGATTGGTACAAAGAGGAAAAAAGAATTGGAATTGATCAATAACTCTCTCAAAAATTAGAATTGACACAATAGACTTTTCCACAATAATGATCTAATAGAGCGTGCTCATAAATTATAAGGAATTACACTTCCCTAACCTTGTTCATAGGTATGAAATAGGTACTGCAGGTCATTCTATTCTATTCCATTCCACATACCACACGCCCATTAAAGAAATGAGTAACACGAAGTGTTCAAAGCAAAGATGCTATAGTGATTGAGTGTCATGAACCTAATTTGATAGATAAACAAACAATAAGATGTTAATTAGTAGGCAAAAAACATACCATTATAGACGAGGATATTTCCAGATTTGTCCACCAAAGGTTGATTGATTGGATATATCCCTCGTATTTGTAATGTAGCACCGATGAACAAAACCTTCCCAAACAAACTATTATTCAGAACACAAGTTTCTATTAAGTGGGTTTCTTTAGTTGCTAACAACAGAATGAATTAAAACCGAAAGAATGATCTTATTGGTATGACTATAATATCACACAAAAGAATGAATTAAAATCGAAAGAAGATCAGAAGATCAGTAGCAACACCATGACAGCAACAATAATCAACAGCAGAACACCAATTTAATTTGTAAATAACTAAACTAATTAGCTAGAATCAGGAGCATTTTGCAGAACTGTGTAATGTGTATTTATGGCTGCAAAATAGAAAGAATTAGGGGCATTTTGCAGAATGCAAGAAAAAGATTGAATTCCCTTTTCAATTCTCGATAACAGAAACAAAATCAAGAAATAATACTAAGGCCTGTTGTCATGAATGTGTGTATGTATAAGCAATATTGTAATAATACAACCAATTTACCTCCAACTTATGAGCAGAAATTCAAGATTGGAAATAACTTGTGCATGTACAAGCTGTCTTGAATATTAGTCCCAACAATATCCGGCTTCAACTTTTAGAACCCTACACTTTATACATCATCTGCTGGAGAATAGTAATGATTCACCTAACAAGACAGATCCATAAGTTATTTCAACAACTTGTGCTTTGATATTTCAAAGCTTCTTTTATTGGACTTGGTTTTAACAAACCAAATATTAAGCATCATGTTATGAGTTATCATACTATGCAAAAAATGAAATCCTAAGAATATCTAATTCATGTGTGTCCTTAATGTAGCCAATTTACCTCCAACTAATAAGCATAAATTCGAGATTGGAGATAATTTGTCTAGCTGCAACCTCTCTTGAATATTAGTCCCAACAATTTCTGCTTCATGTATGTCCTTAGTGGCATAAAAAGATGTGAAATATATGCACAAAATACCTCCAAAATATACACTTTATGAACCAGATTGGCCAACCAGATGCAACAGCAAGACATAAGCAAATCAAAATCAAACAGGACACAATTACTCAAGGTATAACAGATTAACTAGTGAACTTGCAGACTTAAATATGTTACCATACAATTTACTCCATATTAGTTTAATAACAAACATCCAGTCATCCAGACCTTATTAAACTACAAGTTGTGCTTAAACTCTGTTACAATAAATTAATAAACATACCTAACTGCAATTAATCACCTTTAAGCTTCGACCAAACTTACACACACCTAACTGTATGCCAGAAGTTATACATATGCAATTAATCACCTTTAAGCACTCTGTTAATACGATTTTCTTAATGTTTGTAAGGACAAAAGTATACAACGTTATATGTAACTATCAAACACCTCGAAAAGTAGTATCAAGAAACTAAGATGTTCACCGATACAAATCACATTGAAGTGAACCAGATGATCCTGGACTAGCAACACCACCAGCAGTCTCAACCAAACTCAAAACAGTACTCCCACAGTTACCCTTACTTCCAACCCCAATCTCCTATAACAAAAAGCATGTTATAAGAAGTTTGGGGTATTTCAAAGTTTGGGGTATTTCAAACAGTAAATATCTATTTAAATAACCTTTGTAAATGATAAATGTTCCACAAACCTTTTTAATCTTGAAACACAATTATTAGATTTCTTGAACCAGATTTACTAAAAACAGATTTAGATGGGGGAATTGCTCAATTTATTAGGGTAAACTAAATAGTTATAAATAGTAATCTGCTAATATCAGTTCACGTATCAAGTTAGGAACCTAATCAGAATGTGAAACTTTACCAAAATCCCTAATCAGACGGCTGATGATTGGAGGTTCAAATCAAGCAGTTACTCGCATTTCTGTCCCGAATCATGGTACAAAACCCCTTTTAAACTCACATTTTGTTGTTAATGTTTATGAGACAGCTACAAAATGTGAAATCAGATTTGAAATCAAAAGAATAATAACCTAAACAGTAAGAGAAACAAACCTGATACATAGGTTGGCGGTGGTGGTTTGGTAGGCGGTGACGGTTCTGGTGGCGGTTGTGCACCAGGAACGGCCGCAATGGCCCTGGTTTCGGTAGCCGAGAGAACGAGCGAGTGAGAGTAAGAGTGGGTGAAGCAGAATAGTGGTGGTTGTCGTGAGGGAGATGGCGGTGATGAGTCTATGGTGGCGGCGGTGGCGCTAGGGTTGAGCCGCTGTCGTCGGGTGGGAGGCGAGAGAGACAGAGTGAGCTATAGGTGAACGGGAGAGGGAGATCTGAGTGGAGCGAATGGTGTTTGTTAGTGGTTGCCAGTGAGCGATGGAGGAGGCGGTCGCCGGCCGGATGAAACAGAGACGACGGTGAGAGAGAGCGAGGAAAGAGAGAGAGAAGTGAGGGTGCGTGTCTGTGGCTGAAAAAAGGGATAGAGAGAAAACCGGGTTAATAAATGAACCGACCCGATCCGCCCTTCTTTGTTTTTTTAGATGGTGGAATTGCTAAATAGCAAGATTTTTTGATTATTTTTTATAACAGTGTCACAAAATTTGTTTTGAATAATATAATGCATCTAACCGGTAAACAAAAAGTAGTTGTTTTTAAACAATATTTAAAAATTAAATTGCCATAATAAAAAATAAAATAAAAATAAGGTGTTATTTTAAACAATAAACTCTATGTATAACCCTTGTTTACCGGTTAACTATTGCTAATCGGGAGTAAACCAAAAGTTGGTTCCATTATTTGAGACAAATTTTGCAAGATTGCTATAATTAAAAAAAAAGGATAATTTGCTTGCTATTTTGAGCAATTATCCCCTTTTTAGATTAAGTATTAATATTTAAAAAAGGACAAAACGACATTTGCACATTTAGATGCTACTACCGTACTATCAAGAGGATTAGCCGCCAAAGGTATCTATCCCGCAGTAGATCCTTTTTATTTATTGACAATATCTTCTGTTTTGTCCAAGCAGGATCTGTGCTTGCTATTTTATTAATCTTAACAAATCAGACATTGAACTTTTGTGTGTATATTTTTTTAATCAAAATTACAAAACAAGAAAAAAAATAGTATAGTCTACACTTAAAAACATGTCATATTTTTTTCATTATAAATGCAACACTTAAAAAATGTTATATGTTTTTAAAAATGTGTTGCTTTTTATTCATTACAAATGCAACACTCTAAAAATGTGTTGCATTTTTTATTGAAATATGCAACACTTTAAACAAATGTTGCAATTTTTAGTAAAAATTGCAACACTTTAGAAAAATGTTGCATTTTTTTAGTAAAAATGGCAACACTTTAAAAAAAGTGTTGCATTAAATCATTATATGCAACACTTTTTGTCAATGTGTTGCTTTAGAGCGAACTTAAATAAAAAAGCAACATTTTTTAAATGTGTTGCATCAAAAGTGTTGCCTTAGCTTCAAACTGTAGTAGTGTCTTGAGGAGATGGACCTTAAATGGCAACTGGCCATGGTAACCCAACGGGTTAAAAGATTCATCAAACGAACTGGGAGGAATCTGACAATGAACAACAAGGGGATTGGATTTGATAAGTCCAAGGTCAAGTGCTACAATTGTCAAGGTCTGGGACACTTCGCTAGAGAATGTCGGAGACCGAAGGTAGATACATACCAAGGACAGAATCAACATCATGGACAGTTTCAGAATCAGTCCCAACAACGATACCTTCCGAGTTCATCTGCCGGTCAAGCCAATCTAGCTGGTCATCTATCAAATGTCACATCAGACAGACAGCTGGATGGTACCTACGACTGGACCTCACATCCGGAATCAAATGCTCGGGCTTTTATGGCTGAAGTCACGGAGAATGGATGTGAAGGGGAAGAGCAGACCACAAGGGACAGCAGTCCGATGTGGGTGGAGAAGACGAATGATCAGACGCTTCTGGAGTTTGCCGCACAAATGGCCAACGTGGAATCCGACCACACAAAGGTTAGTCTGACTTACTCACTTTTTCATGAATTATGCTTGTTATGTGTTACTTCTAATGATAGGTTAAATCTAGTCTTAGAATCACATAAAACCATAACTGCTCAAAATGAGTCTTTAAAGGCTGATAATGCTAGCCTAAACGACATTAAGCAAGATCTTAAGGAAAAACTTTAGGCTGATGCTCAAGATGTAATAGTTCTGAAAGACAAACTGAGTGAGCAGTGTGTTAGGTTAGAGCTTATGTATGAGCATGTAGAGGCCTTGACAAAAAATCTTAAGGACAAAGACATAGGAGCTAGCTGAAACAAAGGTAAAGGTAGCAGAGGCCAATAGTAAGCTAGAGAAGTTTAGGAATTCAAGCCTGAACCTTGGGAAACTTTTAGATGCTCAACGTCAATCTAAAAAGCCTGTAGGTCTAGGATTTCATGAAATTCCTCCACCTTTTAATGCAAACTACGTGCCTCAACCTCAGGAGAAAACTGACAACTCAGTAGACTTAGAGGACATACCTGCACCTACATCTGAGCCTGTAGTAGAAAATACACCTAAGGCGGCTGACACAACCGTCAAGGTTAAGAAAGTCAAATTTGTGTCTTCCTCCAGTGAAACACCTGCAGGAAAACATAAAATTGATTTTAGTGATCAGGACGATGAGACAGTCGCAATAGATGTTCAAAAGGACCAAGACACTAGTGAGACACCTAAGTCTAAGGGCACACACAAGAAGTCCATAGATAAGATGTCCTGTTTCAGATGTCATGAAAAGGGGCATGTTGCTTCTAACTGTCCGCTTAGGAAAGCCGAAGTTACACCTAAGACAGTGAAGCCAACACTTGTTAAGCCCTCAACGAATGTGGCGAGCACTAGTAGTTCTCAGAGTACCGAGAAAACTGTGCAGGCTGCACCAAAACAAGTTGTGAAACAAACACCGGTAAAGGTTGGACCAAAATAAGTGGTTAGGACAAACTCACCGAATAGAGTCGTCAATCAATCTAGGTCTGGACCTCAACAACAATATAGGAGCACAACACCTAGCAGAGCATACACTCCGGTTAGGTCACACACTCCTATTAGGCATCACACACCGGTAAGAGCTCATGGATCACAATCTGAAATGCAATATAATCGGAATTATTCGAGATCTCCACAATAAATGCCTACTCAAAGGCAAAGAGTGAATTTACATCACTCGGCACCACAACAAACTCCTGTTCAACGACCCAAGTCACCTGAAAGGCGAGATGGGTATTTGAAAGAGTTTAAGTATGTGGACGAGAATGGTATAACCAAGTCAGTTATGGCTTGGGTTCCCCGTGATAACTAACCTATTTTCTTTCATGTGCAGGAGATTACCACAGGTCCAAACAATAAGTGGTTCGTCGACAGTGGATGCTCCAGGCACATGACAGGGGAAAGAAGTCTACTTACAGACTTCAAGGGTGGGAATCGGGGATTTGTATCATTCGCGGGAAATAAAGGAGGAAACATCACGGGTACCGGAGTGGTCACTAATGGGACGATCAAGTTGGACCAAGTTTATCACGTTGATAAACTGGTTCACAATCTCATTAGTGTATCTCAAATCTGTGACAAGAAGAATTCAGTGCTGTTCACAGACACTGAAGCGTTAGTGCTAAAACCGGGATTCAAGATTCCTGAAGAATGGGTATTGATGCGGGCACCAAGGAAGAATGACTTGTACATGCTTGATATGAACAAGTCGGAGACTTCGATGGGGCCAATCTGTTTGTTATCCAAAGGTTCGAAGACGGAATCGGTATTGTGGCACAGACGCATGGCTCACCTGCACCTAAGAAAGATGAACTACATAACGAAAAATGGATTGGTGCTAGGTGTGCCTATGAAGAGCTTTCAGTTCGAGGACAAGTGTTTACCTTGCAAGAAGGGCAAACAACATAAGAAGACACACAAGTCCAAAACGCAGAACTCCATAACCTCTACATTCGATTTGTTGCACATGGATCTTTTCGGACCAATCAACAAAAGGAGTATAAGAGGTAGTTGGTACTGTTTGGTTATCACTGACGATTACTCACGATTCACTTGGGTTTTCTTTCTAGGTACAAAGGACGAGACGGCTTCCAAGCTCATCGGGTTCTTAGACCAAGTGGAGAATTCCTATGGAACACGGGTGAAACGGATACGTAGTGATAATGGAACAGAGTTCAAAAACACTGTAATTGGTGTATATTGCCTCTCAAAGGGCATAGTGCATCAATTTAGTGCACCATATGAGCCTCAACAGAATGGGGTGGTCGAACGAAAAAACAGGACACTGATTGAGGCAGCTAGGACTATGCTTTCGGATTCAAAGCTTCCTACCATGTTTTGGGGGGAGGCAGTGAATACCGCATGTCATATTTTAAACCGAGTCCTAACTGTCAAATCTTTGAACAAAACCTGTTATGAAATTTTGAATAAACGACCACCTAATTTAACTGGCTTCGAACCGTTTGGGGTACCATGCACTCTTTTGCGAACAAAACATCAACCTAAATTTGGTGAAAAGGCTCACGAAGGATACTTCCTAGGTTATGTGCCGAACTCACCAAACAAACGGGTTTTTAATAAAACAAATGGTACAGTCAAAATTGTGTATAACATTGAAGTCACAAGTTATACACATGAACCCCAAACAGGTCCGGAATGGATATTTGACTATGATAAATTATTTGAGTCATTTAACATTCCTTTGGATGAAAATGCAGGTACAATCGAAAAGGACATGGCGACGTTGCATCTGAATGACGAAGGTCATACCTTTCCGAGGACTACATTTCAATCCGCATCCAAGCCTACTGCGACTGAAGATGGATCTCCAGAAGTTGCTGATCCAGAAGCACCTACCACTGAGAATCAGACTCAGGCAACAAGTTCCAACTCTGAGGAAAATGTCCATGAGGAGGAAAATGTAGAAACTGAGGTTGTTCCCCCATTAGGTGAAATAGGATCTAACTTAGGAGATAATCTGAGAGTTGACGAGATAGAGACCTCTAGGATTAACAAGAACCATCCTATAGAAAGCATCATAGGAAATCCTAACGAGGGTGTGAAGACTAGGAGTAGTGTAAATAACAACACTGTGTTGTTGTCGATAATAAACGACTCCGAGGCATATCATACCTGTCTCTATTCTTGTTTCATATCGCAAGTAGAGCCTAAGAATGTGCAAATGGCACTTAAAGATAACTCCTGGGTTAAAGCGATGTAGGAACAACTTTCACAGTTTAGGAAACTAGAAGTGTGGGAGTTAGTTCCATTACCTCGAGGGGAAGTTGCCATAGGAACCAAATGGGTTTTTAAGTGCAAACGAGACGATCGGGGTATAGTCACTCGCAACAAGGCTAGGCTAGTTGTAAAGGGTTTCAACCAAGAGGAGGGAATCGATTACAATAAGGTGTTTGCACCAGTAGCAAGGCTGGAAGCCATTAGGTTGTTTCTAGCTTTTGCCTCCTTCAAGGGCTTTAAGGTCTATCAATTAGATGTGAAGAGTGCTTTCCTATATGGGAAAGTAAAGGAGCTGGTGTATGTAGAACAGCCGCCCGGATTTACAGATCCAAAATATCCTGATAGAGTATATCGTTTAGACAAGGCTCTATATGGATTGCATCAAGCACCAAGGGCGTGGTACGAGACTCTATCCAACCATTTATTAGAAAACGGGTTTGAAAGGGGTAGGATAGATAGTACGCTGTTCGTTAAGAGAAATGGAGATCACTTCATCTTGGTACAAGTGTACGTCGATGATATCATTTTTGGTTCATCAGACGAACAGATTTGCAAAGATTTCGAGAAGGTGATGAAGTCGAAATTCGAGATGAGTGCTATGGGAGAGTTAAATTTCTTTTTGGGTTACAAGTTGACCAGAAGAAGGATGGTATGTTTATCCATCAGACGAAGTATGTCTATGACATATTAGAACGCTTCGGGATGGAAGGAACAAAATTGACTGCCCATTTCAGCACACCGATTCAAGTGAATCACAATCTCGGACCGGGTACTGAAAGTGATACCGATGTGGATCCGATGTTATATCGGGCCATGATTGGATCACTTATGTATTTAACTGCTTCAAGACCTGACATCATGTTTGCTGTGTGTATTTGTGCTAGGTTTCAAGCTAGTCCGAAGGAGATGCACATGAAAGCTGTGAAGCGGATTCTACGATACCTCAAGTCGAAACCGAAGCTGGGACTTTGGTATCACGCGGAGGGAGATCTAGAGTTGGAAGCGTTCACGGATTCTGACTACGGAGGATGCAGTTTGACACGCAAATCAACAACTGGAGGTTGTCAATTCCTAGGAGGGAGACTAGTATCCTGGCAATGCAAGAAACAGACATCGGTAGCCGTGTCAACGTGCGAGGCCGAGTATGTTGCTGCTGGTAGTTGCTGCTCACAGGTTCTGTGGATACAACAACAATTGCGGGATTACGGTTTGGCTTACACTCAAACTCCAATTAGGATAGAAAATCAATCTACAATTGCTATATCTAACAATCCAGTTAAACACAGTAAAACAAAGCACATAGACATAAGGCATCATTTTATTCGTGATTGTGCAGAAAAGAACTTAATCAAATTGGTAAAAGTGGCAACGGACGATAATAATGCAGATTTATTTACCAAAGCATTTGATAAGTCACGGTTTGAATATTTAATTCAACTAAATGGAATGCGCAACCCAGAGTAATTTGACCTTAGTAGTAGTTTATTTCCTTTTATAGATGTAGTATTTCTTTCTTTTTATAGTAAGTCTGCTAATTTTGGAAAGTTTCTATTTTTAGTAAGTTAGTAGGTTATCTTCTCTTATTGCTATTTCTTATGAAAAACAAAAGAAAAAAGAGAGAAAATCATAAAAATACAAAAAAAAAAAGAGAATATCAGAAAAGGAGTTAAGTCTTAGATGCATAAGTTCAAAGTGACGAAAATTAGCACAGTCGTTACAAACTCTAAGTGTTTAGACTTTCACACATAATGCACCTAAAATTCTAAGTCTTATACTTTATTTTAGTTTGATGTGTTGGTAGGCATAATACATATAGGGAGTCCCAAGGCAAATAAAATATTCAAGAAAAAGTCAAACGTGTCCCTAACTTAGATGTATGACCAATCGGTCTTAATTTTTATGTACAAGACATACAAACTTTGAGTCTAAATGAGGTATACAAACTTTCTGGGGATGTATAGCAACATCAAATACATCTTAAAATGGAAAGAATAGAAAAATCATATAAAATTGAGAGTCGAAAACATGTAACTCTGTTGTACGTAAGTACAGACCTGTTGCCTCTGTTAGATTCGGGTTAGCAAGATAAGTCGCTCTGTTGTACGTCGGTACAGACCTGTCACCGCTGTCTTGCTAGCTTTAATAATAAACTTTAAGTCAAACTAAGACACTCTGTTGTATGAAAATACAGACCTGTGTCCGATGTTTGTCTTTTAAAGAAAGTTTGCAAATACCAACAAGTTAGAATCTTTTTCTGTATGCCTTGATCAAAAAAGTATGTCTATGTCTGAGTCACGTAAGATAATTTCATGATAAATAAAAATGCCAAGGGATATTCCGAAATGTAGAATGTTTAAAGGGGTAAATACCAACAATCGGCTAAATGGGTATTTCACGACAAACGATCAAAGGAATCAAAAATTCCTAAGTGTGGAAGTTTAAGTACTGAAAGTGAGTATCTGACACCGCTATTCGATTGAACCTTTCTTTGACTATACTCATCAAAAATATTTTGTTAAGTGTTTAGCATAGGTTGTAAATTTTAATAAATATAATTTAAGTCTAAGTTAAATTTTTTGGTCAAAATTTTAAAATTTTATTTTTACTTAGTTTTTATTTTATTTTATTGTGTTTTACCTTAGTTTATTTTACTTTATTTTATTTTATTTTATTTTTTTACTTAGGAAAAAGGTTAAAAATTTCTAAGGGTGCATTCATAGTTGGATAAAATATACACTGCGTGAAAATCTTGTGCTTAGGGTAAAAGGTTTGGCATAGTTTATTCCGTTACACAATAAGGTTGAAAAAGTTGAAAAAGTTGAATTTATTTCAAAATTTTCGAAATTTTCTAAGTGTTTTGGGTAATTCGAGTTTAGTTTAAACTCGAAATTGGGTGACCTCGAATCTGTCATTAGATTTGAATGTGGCCATAGACTCGAAGGTAGGTGGTATAAATAGGTTAACAGTAACGTCATTAAGTCATCTGTTTTCGAATCTATACTCTCGAATCTATTAGGCGATTTCGAATCTGTTTCCTCGAGTCTATCGTTTTCCTCAAAAACGACAATTTGTCGAGTTTCTTACTTGGGTGTTCGATTCTACTGATACATCTAGGTATAATCAACTTGGTTGTACAAGATTCATGTAGTTTAATACACCATTTAAGTCAAAATCACCAATTTTGTAAGGTTTGATGGTCGAAATCGGATTTTTCAAAATTACCAAGTTTGGAACGGTAAAAGGTCAAATTAAAGGCAAATATCAGTGATTAGAACCTAGTTGGACTAATGTATGTGATTTTCTAAGTTCAAAATGGTTAAAATCATGGGTTTTGATGAAGAGTTGGGACGACGTTTCGAATCTGATCGTGAATATTCTCGAGTTTGTAAGTAAACTCGAGAAGACCATTACATTCGAATCTGTCATCAAACTCGAAATAGGGTGTCTTCGAATCTGTCTATTCGAATCTGTTATTTTATTTGAATTATTCAATTTAAATTTAATTAAACTTGTAGAAATTCTTTTGTGTTGGATTTTGTACTTAATCAAGTTCAAAATAAAACAAATTTGAATTTTGGCAAGTTTATTGATTTTTTATTAATTCTAATAGTTTATCTATTGTGCAGATATGGCTGTTCGAGTATTCGTGCCGAAGCACAATATGGTCATTCCCCCCGACCATCATATCCCTGAGGCGCAGGGTTTTCGACAAATGATGGATTTCCTAGTAGAGTCTAGGATTGCGTTTGCTTTGTCCCATATCATTCAGGTTGTTATTCCCTATGTTCGCCAGTTCTATGATCATCTACAGGTGGATTGCTCTGTTACCCCGACAGTGCTGAGAACAAGGATAGCAGGACAACCATTGGTGTTTTCTGCCGATATGCTGCGTCAGGTTTTGCAGCTAGGATCTCAGGAAGAAGAGTCTGGGCCTATTGACTTTCCCTTAAGTATTAGGCAAGCAGCTTTTCAGAGGATGGGTTACAGTTTAGATGTTACGAAGACTTCTTAAATGAAGAGCGGCCTTATTGGTCAATGGAGATTTTTGGCTCATGTGTTTATGGTTTGTTTTGCAGCCAAGATAGCCAGTTTTGATTATATTGTCTCGAAGATCCAATCTGGGATGATCGCTTTAGTGTATAATCGGCCATTCAGCTTTTCTCAAATGTTTTTCTCGGAATTCGTTCATCAAATCTCGGCTCCAGAGCAGCAACAATTTCTGCTGTATCCTCGATTCATAATGAAGCTCATCAGGCATTTCTTGCCGAATTTGCCGCAGCAAAATGAAATTCAGAGTGTCGCGGTGATGGACAAAAGGATTTTTGCTGATTGCTCCTCGCATAGAGGAAGGTTGGCAGTTCCAGTCGAACGACCATTGTTTGGGGCAGTAATTGATAGGAACTTTGAAGCACCGAATAATGCCAACTGGGCAGGAGAAGTGGAAGTTCAAGCTAGACAGCCACCGCAACAAGAACGACAACAACCGCGTGCACAGCCACAAAGGAGACGCCAAAGAGCTACCGCGAGTCAAACTCAGGTAACCAAGCCTTCTACAAGTCAATAGCCAGAGGTACAAGAGGCGGGCCCGTGGAATGTCCCAATTGAATCTGATCAGTTGTGTCAAACACTACATGAAATTTGGGAAGCAGGTCCTAATGCCAATGAAGAAATATCTGCAGCATTAGTTGGAGAATTGTTAGAGCCTCCAGAGGGAGAAGGCGATGTTCTTAGGGATGTTGATGACTATGAACCGGAGCAGACTGATAATGATGTGTCATCGTCTATAACTGAGTCAGAAGAAATGGAGGAGATAGAGGTTGAAGCTCCAGAGTCCGTATCTACAGAACCTCCTGTTCAAATGGGAACTTATGGATCAAGGTTAATAGTATCGGAAGAAGCTTCAAGGAGGCGAGCAACAAGAGAGTCTGATGACTCTGATTTTGAAGAAGAAGAGGTTGCACCATTAGTGACGAGGCAAAGGGCCAAGCGTCATAGATTTATGCAAGGATCTTCTTCAGCTTCAGCAGAACAACCTGAAATTCCTCAACCTCAAATTTCTCAACCTCAGGACCCTCAAACCACCATTCCACCATCACCACCTCATGATGAACCGTACATCCCATCGCCGATCATTCCAACTCCAATTCAATCCATCCCATCAACCTCATCCACATACGCCGACAATCAAAGGTTTCTGCAGCTAAAAGCTCGAGTTGACTTCCAAAATATCCAGATCTTAGGCCTAACCAAGGCAATCGGTGAGATTCAGACTCATAACGCAAATCTTGCTAACGAGAATGCCGATCTGAAAAAGATAGTGGAAAAAGTTCAGGAAGAGAACGTAGAGCTAAAGACTTTTGTCGCTGATCAAGCAGCGGAGCTAAGATCGATGCGCTCCCTAGTTGAGCAATTAATGAAAAATTTAAAGGCTCAGGGGGAGACATCGTGCCGTGATCAAGAAGTGCGCAGGGACGATGATGATGATAATGAAGATGACCAGGGCAATGATCCCAACACTCAAAGACAGAATGAGCCAGTAGATTTTTCTGCTGCTCAGGCTGCTCAGTCTCTGGCGGAGCCTAGTCAGTTGGGAGGTGAAGTAGGAGAGGCCAGTTCGTCTAAACCTACAGAGTATGAGATAAGTGAGATGATTGATGCACTCATGGATCTCGATGACGACCCGATGGACTTGGGCTTTGACTTTGAAGAGGATATGGAGGAACTAGAAGAGGGAGAATTTGTTCCTGAAGAGATTGTTGATTGGAGATCAGATGATGAGGTGTGTGCTGACGAAGACGATGAAGCCAATGAGATCGTAGTCCAGCAAAATCCAATCACTGATACATATGTGATAGAAGGAAATGATGTTGTTAACATAGAAGTGGTGAATGCTGCTTTAAATGTTGAGTCATCAACAGAAGAGCCTGCCAGAGAGCTAACTAATGAAGAGAAAAGAAAGCTATGGTTCAGGGCAGAGCAGAAGGACTTAGAGCTGAAAAAGAAGATGAGGGTGCCGGGTACTGGAAAGCTGTCTGGAAGCATATTAAGCTGGTTCTTTGATCGAGAACTGCAGCTATTCATAATCAAGAGAAAAGATGGGCTCCAGTACCTCAGAAGATCTCTGAAAGTCTTCAATTCACTGCCGAAGATTGAGATCAAGGCTTTAGCTTGGAAAGAATTAATCAATATCGGCAATGACCCCTACGCAGATATAATTGCCAGAATCATAAGGAAAGAGGGAAGGTCAAGGAAGTTTGAACGCCTTAATCCAAGAATAGGAAAAAGAGTACAGGATCCTTCTCGAATTGATCCTCTAACTGGGCGTCCTTGGATGAAGATTCAATACAGACCCGTAAGATGTCTAAGAAAGGTGCCGCTCAAGCCTATGCCACAGAACGTCATGAAAAATCTGAACTGGTGGTATGTTGAGAGTGAAACTGGAGAAGCGGTGATGGAAGATTTTGAAGAAAAGGTGATTCTTAGAATCTATGATCCTCTTCACCTGGTAAACCTTTCTCGAGATGACCTTCAAATTTTGCATGCTCATAAGATTTCAAGTGATACTCATATGGATGGTGAGGCTAGAAAGTATGAGAATGTAGTTAAAGTGTGTGTTGAAAAGGGTTTGTATGCTGGAAGCAATTTGAATAAATAATAAACAAAGTACTTAATCAAATGTGTGAATTATTAGAAGCTATCGTCAAGGGGGAGTCTGTTGGTACACCCTGTGTGACGATAGCAGTCTAAGTGATCCAACATTGTGGTTTAGCAAGTGTTAGATATATATGTTTATATATGGTTGATAATTATTATTGTTTGTGTGTTTGAACTTAATGTAACGTATTACAAGAAGTTCAAACATAAAGATCAAAGATATAATCAATCATAAGGTAAAACATAAGTTTCAATACTTAGTTAATTATGTGAGAATGTAGATTCGAAATGTCTAAGGACCAAGATTCGAATCTAGGTCAGATTCGAATGGGCCAGTTAGACAGTTTCGAATATGCTCACTTAGGCAGATTCGAGAATGTCAGTGAGGACAAACTCGAATGGGCCTTGGGCCGGATTCGAGTTTGGCCCATGACAAACTCGAATTAGCCTCTATAATTAGGGATAGACTCGAAATATTATTAGACTTTTTGTAGAATTCGAGAGTGATTAAGCATTAAGCGATTTCGAGTTTATCATCAGTGTTAGTGTCGTTTCGGAGAGAATCAGTTCGTAGGTGCGTTCTTGTGTAGTTCGTGCAGCTTCTGATAGTCTCCGTGTTTCTGGTGAGAGTTGTTTCCGTCTACCCGTTAACGAGGATTCCGCACTCGTTGACGGTTCCGCGTCTAGATAGATCTCGTAGTGGTAGACCTTACAATGAGGATGATTTAGATGATGATATTGGACCCGACGGAGGGCCGTTGACCCCTCGTGAGACCTGGATGATGAGGTACATGACCCGTTACGTACGAGATGTTATGAACAAGAGCCGCGCGGAGATGCAGTAGAGTTTTTCAGGAAATTCGCGACCTGATTGCTTCTTCCCGATCTGATGCGGGAAATCCTTTGGTATCTACTCCTACTGGTGGGGGCAATATTGTGGGGACTGAGACTGGCGGACGACGATATGACCGTGCTTCGTTCAAGGCCTTTAAGGGGTCTGGGGCGAAGGAATTCGACGGGACTATGGAGCCTGTGAAGGCTCTGGAGTGGTTAGAGTGTGCAGAGAGGGCATTTCGCCTGAGCCACTGCTTAGAGACGGATATGGTGGAGTATGCTGCGGGGGATGTTAGTGGGTCCAGCGTTGACATGGTGGAAGAACACATCAAGAGCTATTGGTTCTGATTTGATAGGGACGATGACTTGGGCACAATTTAGGAAAAGATTTCAGGATCAGTGCTGTCCATCTGACTTGACAAGAGAGATCGAGAGACAATTCTTGTCTCTGAGACAGGAGGGACTTACAGTTCAGGATTATGAGGCGGTCTTCAGGGAGAAATCTCAGTTTGTGACGAGATGTGCGCTAGATGAGGAGACGAGGGTAGATATGTTTGTGACTGGGCTTCGTGCTGAAATTAAAGAGTTTGTTGAGATGCAGAACTATAGGACCCTTGAGGAGGCAGTCATGAGCGCGCGGAAGCGCGAGCGAGCACTGTTAGGTTCTACTACTTCTTTGATGTTGTCGCCCAAGAAAGCTAGGACTGCGGGTTCTGATCGGTTATTTCAGACTTCAGCAAAATCATCTGGTTCTTCTTTCTCCCAATCCCAGCAGCAGTATACATGACCGACACAGATGCCGCACGATTTCCAGCAGTGTAGGAAGAGACATACTGGATTATGTAGTGGTTTTTCTAGAGGGTGTCATGCATGTGGAAATACCAGACACATCAGAGTTAACTGTCCAATACATCCATTGTTTTGCTTTGATTGTGGGGTTCAGGGTCATGTAGCGAGGAACTGCCTTCAGCGGAGGCAGAGTCAGAATATGAGTACTAGCATTGCATCTATGAGTCAGCTAGCTGCAGGACCAGCTCAGTCGAGGAGAGGCGACACTGATAGAGTTCCGGCCCGTGCTTTTCAGATCACCGCTGATGAGGCTTGCGAGACTCCTGATGTGGTTACGGGTATTTCTGACTTGACGCTTTACTCCTTTATCTATTATTTAACTGGGGTGTCACCATTCATTTTTATATATGTGCCTATTTTGCATATCATTTGAATGTATTTGTTTTATGTTGTTTGATTCCATAGACGTTGAGATCGTGAGCGAGTGTATAGTATAGGCTTAATAGATTTACTCATATGCTTAGTATTGGTGATCGAGATTTCATTTTAAAGTTTGTGGTTATAATTACTAAGGGATTGAATGTGATTGTGGTAATGCTCGTATTGCTTATTTGGGACGTAGGATTCACATTTTTTGTAAATAGGACAAGGATATATGTCTTTATAAGGTTTTGATGCAACAATGAAGAATAATTAATTATACATTGAAGTAGCAGAAAAGTCATGAGAGGAAATAATCTATACAAGACTTAGAATTGACAACAATGATGTTTACATTGAAGTTATAGAGATGTTGATTAGATGGCAAGGGATGTCAGCTAGTCATTAATAAGTGAAGTTATAATTTTGCTTAGACATGCACAATAGAAAAGAATATTATTGAAATGTTGAGGCAAACATTATTAAGTAAACCTTGTCAGTTAGCATTTGAAGTCTGTACACATGATTAGATTCAGATTATTTAAGAGTGATTGAGAGTTATCCAGTATCGACCGAAGATATATTTGGTTTAAGCATAGATCACCTGAGTTTGAAGTTAATGGTTATGTGATGCTAATAGTATCGTATGGGAAGGAGATTATACAAATTAAGAAGTTTAATCCTAAGTTCATTGTAATGTGTTGGATTATAAAGTGCATAGGTGCGCAATATTAACAACTAGGATTACAATTGGAGTTTGTTAATGTACATGATAGATACGATATTACTTTTATGTATAATTTTAATTTTATTTGAAAAATGTCGATAGGATGATATCCACTCAGAATGATAAGATTAATATGAGGCTTAGAATTGTCGAGATGATTTAAATTGAGGTGGCATAACACTTAGCTCTGAAAACATACATAGAAATCTAAGACAGAGATGTAAGTGAGATCTTCGATTTACTTTAATTACTTATGATCTCGAGGACGAGATCAATCCAACTTGTAGGAGATTGTAACACCCGCTAATTTCGAGGTAATTAATTAAATTTAAGTTTTTTTTAGCTCAATTATTAATTCAAGGAATTAGGATATAGATTATCAAATTTTATTGCCGACAATTAGAATTTTGTAAATTTGAAGAATTTGGAATTTGTTACAAACCATTATTTATACATACATACATACATACATACATATATATATATATATATATATATATATATATATATATATATATATATATATATATATATATATATATATATATATATATATATATATATATATATATATATATATATATATATATAAGCAAAATTCATCATATTATTGATACATATGAATGTAATGTATGTAATAAGTAAATAAATAAATAAATAAGAAAAAAAAGAGAGAGAGAAACTACCTCACATGCACATACCATTTTCTTTATAACTAATTTGATTCCTCATTTTTTTAATCATCATTTTCATTCTAAATCTATCAAGAACACATGCTTTTTACACATTAAAATCTGGAATTTCTAAGAGATTTGAGGCTGAAATGTGAAGAATTAAAGAGAATTTAGAGTTGGAGTTTTAAGATCTTCATCTTCACAAGCTCATCATCAACATCATCCTAAATTTGAGGTAATAATTACAAAATTCGTCTTTGATTTATAGCCTAACTTATAACATTGATAATAAAGTTTATAAGGATTATGAATCCGAAAATAAGCATTTAACATTAGGTGTAATCATCATCTTTTTTCAAGTTTATTAGAAAATCTTGAAAATCTCCATTAATGGAGTTCATGGAGGTTTATAATGGGTTTAATATATCAATCCAAAAATAGGCATAAAATTGATAGAAATATGATTAGAAACATTATTTAAATATTTTTAGATGATTAAATTTTGAGTTTGGAGATCAAATGGATGAGTTCCATATTTTTATGGGATATGGGTTTTTGAACAAAAATAAGGAAATAGAAAGTTTAGGAGGGTTAGAAATCAATGAGAAAAACATGGGTTAGAACCACCGGAGAAGTCCGACCGGAGTGGGACTGACCGGCGTCGGCGGCATTGCCCGTGGCCACCGCCACTTCTCTGTTTGTTTGGGTTCTGGTCTGGCCGGAGAGCACTGCTGTCAACCTTCCCCCCCTTTTTTTTTCCTTGTGTTTGACTGCACCAACAAGAGAGAAAGAGAGATGGGCCATGGGTTTTTTTTCATGTAATTAAATTGAGCCCAACCTTTGTAATTTTTGGGCTTTTCCTTACCATAACCGAGAAGAAGGAAAGTTGTGTTGGTGGTTTTTTTTTTAGTTTGCAAAATTATTTTGGAATATTAATAAAATCAAAAGTGTGTTGTTTGGCTCTTTGTCTTTTGTCCACTGCCAGGGAGTGAGAAAGAGTGATAAGTGGGTCAAAGTTCTCTTCATGATAAGCTATATTTAATTGTTTTGGTCTTAAATTATAAACTCAGATTTTTGGACATTTTTATTTGTTATTGGGTTTAAAGTAATTAAAATTTGGGTTGTTAATTATTGAATTTATAGGTGGGTTGATGTAGTGTGGATTTAAAAATTATCAATTGGAATAATTCAAGTTTAATAAGTTTCATTAAAAAATTAATTTAATAAATTATTTACTTTTATTTGAAAGTTTAATATTTAAGTAGATAATAATTAGACTGACAAAATACATTCTAGCAAATAAATCGATGTATTTCCGAATTGGCCCTGAACTTTAATTAATTAAATAGAAGGAGGACTTAGAAATTTAGAAAGTTAAGGATATTGATAAATAGACAATGTACTTTGATATCAGGACTCTAGCGATTCGATTGAGACGCGTGGTTTCCAGTTGATATCGGGTAGTCGCTTGGCGAGTACAGATTGCGAGCACTATGAGTAATTGATTTAATTTCACAAATGATCATACATGATGTGTTTGCACTGGATATCTCATTCGTTTCTATTGCCATGATTATTGTTTAACTACCATGCTTAACCTTGAATGTTGTTATTTATTTCGTTGTCATGAGTCGATATTTGAGAACCCTTTCCCCAGTATGCATACTGTGTAATATGTGAATTAATTGAGGTTGCTGTGTGCTTCCGAGTTGCATGTCGGGCGAGCCGCATGTTTTGTACACGTGCTAACCGAGCGAGTCGTACGCCGTGTATTTGTTATCGGGCGAGCCGGTAACAATACCCTATTCGTGTATGCTAAATCGAGCGAGTCGTAATGCTACACATGTTGAATTTGAGCCGATATTTGTGTTGATCATGTTATATATGCTTGTCTGTGCTTTTAAATCTGTTACTCGCTAGGCGACGGCTTACCCCGGTTGTGGGGGCAACTTTTCAGGTTTAGCTGATAAGGGAAAGGCACCTGCTTCAGGATCTAGAGTTTGAGCATTTATGGTATCAGAAAGACTTCCGCATTTACTCTAACTTATATTTTGTACCTGGGATGGGTAGATCCCTAGACTTTCAATTTGGTTGTAATAAATAGATGTTATATTTTAGCGCACTCTGAATGTGGTGGTTTTAGTTTATCTATGTATTGAAATTGAAGTTTGAGATTAGAACGCTTTATTCTATTACTTCGAGGATTATGTTGCAGATTTTAGTAAAAGCGCCACGTTATTAGAACGGGGCGTTTCAACTTGATCCAGATTTTATTGCTTCAGCTGGAGATGAATGGATACAGAACGAGCCGCAACACCAAGCAGTGGCACAACAAGAAGCGACTGCTCCGATTCAGCCTCCGTCTAGATTAGCACCGGCAGCTGTGTGACGGGCCGTCGTTGTGACCCGCCGATTTAATCCTTAAAACCACTAATTAGCTAGAGAAGTAAGGGTCGAATCCACAGGGAGTGTGGTCATAATTTGGATTAGGTTATTAACCTTATAAGTTAAGTTTATTAAAAGCATTTAAATTGTGAAATTGTGGATTTGAATGAGTTTTTAGAGTAATGATTTGCTATTGCTTGTAACTAAAATTAAGAACGAAGAAGACAAACAATCAAGAGACGAATAACCATTCACGGAATCACCACGGCATAAGTATTACTCACTATAATTTCATGCAATGATCACATAGACATAATCAATTGCGTGACTAAATTAATCAAATGTATTTTAACCAATTACTCTCGGCATAGCGTATGCAACATTAATACCCGTCTTAATCCCTAAACTAATGGACTAGGCACGAATAATAACACCACTATAAACTATCTTGCTTTTACCAATCGCAACACATAATCATAATCATAGCCAAATGTTTATCATTTGCATACACATAATAGATCTAGCTCAAGACGAATACATCAAAACATAAAAAATTAAAGAAAAGTAAATTAGTCGTAGATCCCCCGTAAACGGCTAACGGGATTAGCCGCTCATCGTATGCTCGTCACAATCACAGATCTGAGCCATTGGGTAGCTTGCGAACCACCGTCTTCGTTCTCGTATCGTATATCCACTCCGGCAGAGCTTTGGCACACTTGCACACACGTCGGGACTCCTCTCCAAAGCTGCCCCTTCACTCCTATTTATAGGGAATCGAGATTAGGGTTTCCAAGGTTGAAAAACGCGTTTTGACGCCGCACCAGCGCCGGCCAGGCACAGGCCTGCGCCCCCCCTGCGCTCGGATGCGGCTGAAATTTAGCTGGCGTGTGCTGGAACATATCTGGACAGTTTGGGCGCGATGTGGAGCACTGGGAGGCGCAGGCCTGCGGCCCCCTCAACCCGATTTGCTCTAAATTCTCTTTGATTGCTTCTTTTTATCATCTTGACCCTGACATACAAACTTGGAGTAATAATATGGATTTTACGAAGTATCGGTGCTTAAAATGATCATAATATGACTCAGAAACCATATAAATTATAGACTTATCAAATCTCCCAAACTTAACTCTTGGTCGTCCCCGAACAAGCTTTTGAAATCAGAACTAACTAAGGAACGAACAAGAATTGGCAGTGAGTCTAGGAATTTTATGTCAAGCTAGCCTTCGTACTATAGCATTAAAATTCTTAACATGTAAATTGAAGACGTTTTCAGTTAAAATATACTTCTCTTATAATTTATATAATGTATCTCACTTTTGAAAATACCCTTTTAGTGAGTGGTACCCCTACGGACTTAATTTCCCGAACCATCTACACTACAATTAAATTACTTTTGAGGCTAAAACATGATTAAGTTCTCCCCCTTATTGCATGAGTTTCCAAAATCTTTTCACACATTACTTATATTTAAGCCCAAATAAATTTTAACGTACTTGAATTCATTTTACATGGTAAAAATTTTAATTATTACTACGACTCTTTTCTTAATTATAAAATATTATGTCACCACTAGTCAATTCCCTCGCACATGTATTTTCTAAGTATCATCATATTCCATGGCCTGATCGGAAAACAAGACTCAAATGGGGAATGAATGACAGACTATATAAACATTATAAATCTAAATAGGACTCGGCTAAGAACTAAAAATGAAATTACGATAAAGAAATTAAAATGCATAACAAAATAAAATAAAATAAAATAAAAGACAGAATAGTAAAGAATAAGGAAAGGTAGTACCCGATCACTCATATGGAGGAGGCGGCGGAGGAGGACCGAAGATGCTGTTGAAGAAGTCGGTATACGGGTTCTTGTTGGAATATATTTTGTTGATGTAATACAAAGTCTAGGGTGTGTTTTGTAATTAGTTCATAATTGTAAATAGTATATAAATAGGACTTTGACTTGTAATAAAAATACAGATATGACAGTTAGCAAATTTTGTACGCACGGATTTCAGAGCTAGGGCTACAGTGCAAGAACAATTCTATTCTCCTTTTGTAATCAATCTGTCATAAATCGAAGCATTCAGTTAGTGTTAATTGTTTGTTGTTGATTGATTGTTAGGAATCTATATTTCACAATTGGTATCAGAGCATCTAGGGGTAAATTTTGATCTGAAATTGAAATTTCGAACAGTGTTCTTGAATATATTTTTTTTTTCGAAAAACCTAATAATCAACAAGGGTTTTTATCCTGTTGATTATAGATTCTGAAATTTGGATCGAAGGAAAAGGATAGGTAGTCGATTCAATTGAATATAATTTTGTTTTGATTCATCAAACACAGAAAAAGATCTTGTGATTTTTCTGAAATTTTGAAAAACCTAAAGTTCATCACTGTTTTATTGCAAAAAGTCACTTTTAGATCTGTTGTTGGACAATATACTTTAACAAAAAGTGTTTGAAATCATAATCCTTACCTTCGATTTCAATTTGGTTGAAAATAGCCGTGTTTTACAAATTAAATTGAATTTCAGACTTAAAAATTCTGAAAAACTAAGAAACTCAAATTATTCTATGTTCATGTGCAATTCGAGTTGACTTATATTACCAATCGAGTTGATAACAAGCACAAATTGAGTTTGACTTTGTGTCAATCGAGTTGGACTTGTTATTCATTCGAGTTGACTTGCATTTTTAATCGAGTTAACTTTCATTTGTAACCGAGTTGACTTGCATTGCTAATCGAGTTGACTCTCATTTCATTCGAGTTGAACTGAAATAAGTTCGAGTTGATCCAAAATTTCATCACGAAATTAATCGAGTTACACAGAAGCTTAGTTCGAGTTTCACACAAACTCATTCGTGTTTCACACAAACTCATTCGAGTTTCACACAAACTCATTCGAGTTCAACATAGAATCAATCGAGTCTTGCATAGTTACAATCGAGTCTTACACTGAGTCATTCGAGTTTAATCACTACTTGATTCGAGTTGATTATTGCTTTAACAAGTTCATTTGTTATAGATTCGAGTTGATTGTACACTGGTTCGAGTTTCACTCATTCTTTGATCGAGTGGATCAACTTATAATTCGAGTTGATCATCTGATTCAATCGAGTTTCACTAATCATTCTTTCAAAGGTTGATCAATTTACAACCGTTGATCAACAGTTTCAATTTCAATCAAATTTCATCAGATCTTGGATAGTTTCCTAAATATCAATCACAATGTCAAAAGACGCTCTTGCTATGGGATCAGAGACTAAACCCCCAGTTCTCTATCGGGGAGAATACGTTCAGTGGAGGGAGAGGGTTTTGGAATTCATAAGTTTTCATGATCTTTCGGAAGAAATGTTAAAGTCCTTAACAGGAGGACCAACTGTATTCATGGAAACAATTCCTGGAGTACCCACTAGAAATCCCCTAATTCCACCAAGAACAGTTGAGGTTACAAACTTAACTGAGGCACAGAAGAAAAGAATGTTAGGGGACAAAACAGCCAGGAAGTTATTACTGATCTCAATCCCCAATGACATCTATACATGTCTTACAAACACAAAGACTGCCAAATCCATATGGGATGAAGTGTGTAAACTTATGAGGGATTCTGACAGGGCTGCAACAAACAGAGCAAGAAACTGTCTGATGACATTCGAGAATTTTCGAGCTCGAGAAGGAGAATTACTGGAAAACACCTACCTGAGATTTGTCAGTCTGGTAAGTGAGTTGAAAATAAATGGAGTGACAAAGTCCAATCTGGATATCAATGTCAAGTTCTTAAACGTACTGAACCTGGGATGGAAAAAATATGCGATGATTATCCAACAAACGAAGGACATTGAAGAGATGGACTTCCATATGATGTTTGAAAACCTCAATAACTACCAAGAGGTTGTTTTGAGGAAATTATCTGGCAAGAAGAAAGCTGAGAAAGAGACTGCTGACCCTTTAGCTTTATTGGCTGAAAAGAAGTATAAATATAAGCTGAAAAAGGAGAAACGGGCAGTAGTCAGCAGTAGCTCTTCCGAATCAGACACATCAGATTCATCTGCAGACTCCGAGATAGAAGAGATGAAAAAACAGATGGAACTGCTAACTAAAGAATTTCAAAGAAATTCTATCGTAAGCCAACCAACAACAAAATGCGCTACAAGACTGGCTCGAGGAAATTTGAAAAGAAGGAAAAGTATGAAAAATCTGGTGAGAGCAGTGGCACAAAAGCTGAAAAATATGAAAAATCTGATAAATCAGTGAAGAAAGAAACAGAGTAGAAGTGCTATAACTGTGGAAAACCAGGTCACTTTGCCCGTGAGTGTAGACTGCCAGTAGTCAAAAACTCTGACTACTATACAAGAAAGGCTCTCCTAGCCAAAGAAAAGGAAGCAGGAAAAGCTCTTATGGCAAAAGATGACCATTGGCTATAGTTATCTGAGGATGAAGACATACTGGATGTGGATGCTCATATCTGCCTAAAATCAGAAGTTCTAAATGAGTCAGAAATGACGAGTCAGCTATGCTAGCTGAAGATGAGGTATGGGTTGGGCTGACAGATGAAGAGGATGAGGAAAAAAAGAGTCTGAGGAGGAAGAGACTAAAGAGTTCGCGTTAATGGCAACAGGAAAAACTGAATGCAGCAATGACAAGGATAATGTTGATTCAGAGTCAGAAAAATTAGATAGTTCAGAAACACCGGAGGTAAATTCTAACTCTGACTCTGAAAGATGATTCCTGTATGCTTGAAGAGAAATTAACACAGATGGCCTTTATGCTTAAGAAATTTTAAAAATCATTAAAGGCTGAAAAGAAACATGCTCACTCTTTGGAAAACAAGTTACGGAATGAACATAATTTAGTTTTAGATTTTTCCAAAGATAAAACATTGGCATTACGAGCAGTTTCAGATTTACAAGACAAAGAAACAGAACTTCAAAGCAAAATCTAAGAACTTAATAACAATAAATCTGACCTACAAGAAAAACTGAGAATGGCAGAATTAGAAGCTTCAAATTTTCTGTAAAATATCATGCCATTTTTGAAGAAAGAACTAAGCTTTATGAGAAAATAAAGAAGATGGAAGATTAATTTATCAAAAGAGGTCAAACAGATCAAACCATCTATTTAAATCAACCAAACGACACAAAATTTTACAATTCTAAATCTGGTATTGGTTGGGAAAATCCTAAGTATCTGACAAAGGCTATATCCAATTCACCGACTTTATATGATGTCAGATATATGAATCTAGGATTAAAAATGACTTTTATGAAACCATCCGATGAGGTAGAATCTAGTGAAGAATCAAAAAGATTAAGATCAGATAAAATGCAAAATTCTGTTGACTACAACAGAATAAATGAAACAAGTAATAATACTGATATTAAAGAAGAGTATATTCAGACATATTTCGAAAAGGATTTATCTGAATCTACTACTCAATCTCAAAAGTTATATTTGCCATTTTCAATTCTAGAAAAGATAAACTCTGATCTTGAATTGAAAATCAAAAACTTTGAGACAGAAAATAAATCTCTTAAGGCTGAACTCAAAATTCTAGAACAAAATATACAAAACAGCCTGAGAAGAAAAAGTTGTCTGATCCATCATCTTCAACTTCTCTAGATTCTATCAATTCGGAAAAAGAATTTGTTTTGTTTATGAACTCTGATTTCAATTCCTTAGAGGAAATGTTTGTTAAAATTGATAAATTTGTAAATTTATATAACAAACAATCAGATGATCAAAAAGAACCTTTTAAAATTCTGCAAAGAACTTCTACAGATTCAATAAAATCATTTGAAAATTCACCAACTTTAAAACAAAAGAAGGAGAAAACAAAAGTTATTTTTGATACTCCTAAATTTGAAAGAGGTGAATCATATTCTACAGAGAACTCAATTGTACTTAAAGTCCAAACTTCAAAAGGTAAGAGAAATTTACAGAAGAAACAAGTTTCTAAGAGTACTAATTCTCATGTTTCTTCTATGTCAGATTATATTGTGAACGGTTCAAGAATGTCAAGATCAAAATCACTACCTAAGATTAACTGGTTTGAATTAATCAGAGTATAAACCAATAACCTTGTATTGAATCAAAGTCCAATTAAGAAGTTTGCGGAATAACACTTAATTGTTTTAAGAAAAACTTTCAAAACAAATAACACATAACATAATCAATAATCAAGGATCAATTGTATTGCCTAACTCAATGATTACAATCACCTCTAATCTGTTTTGATTAAACGAAGAACACAGATTGTTCTTAGGGTTTTACAACCTTAGAGGCTTATGAAAACTTAATCAGAAAAGCAATTACAACTGAATGAAACTTGTACGTGCAGAGTTACAATAGAAAAACCTATTCTATGTATATATACTGCTTTCTGATTTGTTTCCTTGAAAAACTCTGATTTCTCTGATAGTAGATATGCTTGAATCTTCGAATATATCTTTTCCTGAATATCAGCACTTTCTGTTTATTGAGCTGTTGAGCAGCTTGAAGTCTATCTGTTGAGCAACTTGAGTTTGAACACTGACATCTTGAACTTTTGAATTAGCAGCTCGAACTTCTTCAACTAACAGCTTGAACTTTGTAATTGCACAGAAAATCTACTAACAGTTTGAGAAATCTACTAACAGCTTGACATACTTAGAATATTTCCCAACAATCTCCCCTAACTTAAATTCTTTACACAAGACTTTAAGTTTCTATACAAATAAGGAAATAAAACAAAGTAAAACTGTTATCTACAAACTAAGGCATCCAAAAACTTACAATTGTGAAAGTTTCTGATTAACTGCCTTCAAAAATTCTCTTTTCAATTCTTCTCTATCACAGTATATCTTCATTGAGCTCATTTGTACCAACCATGCCCTTGGAAGATCAAAAAATTCAAAATTGAAGAACATGCTGGATCCATTTACAAATCTGAGTCTATATGTCTTTGATTTCACATACAGATCAACATTTGCAATCTTCATCTCCTTGGCATCTTCTATATCTTTTCTTATGGACTCTGGATCAAAAATGCTCTTGAAATCCTTTATAGCCTGCTTGACTTGGGGTAGTGAAGACCTGGATTGACTCACAGAGCCAACATGGTGCATTCTTGTAAGTTCATCCCTGGTCATCCCTTGAACTATGTGCATTATACTCTTGTACTCTTCTTCAGGACCTGCTTCTCGTCTGACTACATAATGATATTTTAAATCAATGTCATCCATTGACTTAGCATACCAGTATGTGATAGAGGGCTTGGAGAAGTCATGCTGATTTAGGGATTTTTCAATTTCCATTGCCTTTTGAAGTTGATGCTCAAATAACACCTTTTTCACCTGATCAAGCTTTGCTTATGAAATAGCTTCTTGTTGAGGATTAGTAGCAGCAGCTTGAACAGGAGGAGAAGGGTCAATGACACCAGCTTGAACTGATTCCTGTTGGCTTTGGACTTGATGGGAGACTTTGGCAATCTTTTGTTTTTCTATTTCTTTATCATGAAGTTCCTGCAGCCTTTCTGTGCTCCATGACTGAGACAACTTCTTTGAAATTCCAACTGAATAGGCAAAATTTATCAAAAACCTTTTGTGCTCTACCTTTGAATGCCCAGTTGGCATTTTTCTTTTCTTCTCATTCTGTTTGACCACAAACCCTCTTAAGTAGTCACCTAAGGTTTCATCATCTTGCATTGGAGTATTGGTTTGCTGGTCCAAAAGTTCATCCTGTTCTTCTGCTAATTGTCTGGCAAACTCAGCATCATGAGCAACCTGGGCCTCTCTAGATGAAAATTTGTGCTTTGGAGATTCTATGAGAATGCCCTTGCCCTTATCCTTGGTTGCAGAAGTTGTAGCTTGGACTGTACTGACAGGAGCTTGACTGCCTTCTCGGATAACAACTCCAGTTGTTCTTATGGGAGCAGCTTGAGTTTCTAGGCTAACAGCTTGAGTAGCTGTTGGGACTGTTAGCCTAGAATCTTGGACTGTTGCAGTAGGAGTCGGAGCTGCTTGGACTGAACTAGGGACCTCCTGATTCTCCCCCTTTTTGGATGCATTGGTTTGGTCAGAAGGACCTACAACCTTTGCCATTAGGGTTCGAATCATGTTCTCAAGTTGAATGATTTTATTTCCACAGAGGGTGAACCCTTTATGAAAATAATCCATTCGCTGATTCTGAGCTGCTACAGTCTGTTGAAGTGCTCTGATTTGTTCCCTCTATGTAGCAATAATGGACTGATAATATTCCAATACTGCCACAACAGGTTTCAGCCGAGGATCCGTTAAAATCATAAGTTGCAGACTAGCCTCAAGATCAGCAAACGAGGGTGGTGCTTGTGATCTATCATTGGCAGGAATTCCAGAAGTTGAAGCTTCTGGGCCCCTCTTTTCTTGGTTCTGGGGACTTCCAGAAGGTGCTTGCACACCCTCTGTTGCCATGGGTGTGGTCTTAATGATGTTGACACTGTCCTGTGCCTCTTGTGCAGAGACAGCAGTAGTGTCAGCCACAGACCTATATGGACATCCTCTGTTGGGATGTCCACCTATAAATTGAGGATGGGAGTGTCCTCAGTGGGTGCCCTTTGGATATTCTGTGCAGAAGTGTCCTCCTGCACAGGGATATTTGGCTCTTGTATTTGGGCTGAGGAGGAAGGAGCTCCTGAAACCCTTTTTCTTTTGTATAGTAGTAGTGGGGATGTGGGATTAATATAAGGTTCAGATGGAGTATTTGTATCATGAGAAGTGGGTTGGGGTCCTGGGGGTGAAGCAGTGATGTTAGGTTGAAGCTGCTCAGGACCTTCTCCTCTGTTTAGTGGATTGATGCCCTACATTGCAGAGGGCAATGAGACATCCACACTCAAAAAATTGGCACTTGATTTTAAAAGACGTTTTATTGTTGGTAAATAGTGCCTATGGGAAACATGAATCCTTTTATGTACATTGAAATTACTGCAAGTTCTTGCAATAATTTCAGCCAAAAACCTAGGATACATCAAAAATTTCCCATGCTTTAGGGCATCATGCCTTAACATACCCTGAAAAATCATATTAGAAAAATTGAACTGTTGGCCTGAAGATAAACACACTAAGGCAGTGGCTATGTTTGAAGAAAATTCTGACCAACCAGTTCTTTTAGGGCTTATGCATTGCTGGATAATACGTACAAGATATTTCCACTTATCAGTAGGGCCCCTATACCCTATAGCAAAAAGGCCTTCATGTAAGGCAGTAAGAGATAGATCGGTTATACCTATGGCATCTTGAAGATGCAAGTGTTGGCGTATGAGATCCTCAGTGATGGTGACAGTGGTTCCATCGATCTTGGATGTCAAAGAAGTGACTCCATTAATGGTTTGGACAGAGGCATGTTTCCAAAATTGCTCTATATGAGATATGTAGAATGTGGGGTTTATGGTGAGAGCATGATGAATGTGGGAACTTCGAAGGAAGTCCATCATGTCGTGGAATGGTTGAAGGTCAGAGTGTTTGAGAGAATATGGAAGATAGTTGTGTGACGTCCTCGATAAATTAATGATATAATTGTAATCTCCAGGATCGACTAACAACCCAATGAGTATCATAATAATTGAAATTGAGTACTTAAATCAGAGTTAAGCAAATCCACACTAAAGCAATGAAAGTAAATGTCTACAGTGTTTAAGTCTAGCTATTACATCATCATAATTGTTTTAATAGTAACAAATTCCCAGCCTCAAAGCTACATCGTCCATGTACCAATTAGCTTCTAAGGTCACCGAGATAAGAATTTGATTGCTTAAGATGAAGGTCCCGCTACACTCTTGCCTTTGCCTGAAAACAATGTGAGTCAACAGTAAGCCAAATGCTTAGTGAGATAACAGATTATGCATACAACAAATATTTCTTTACAAACAATGCTTAACCATGGGCAGTGTAAGCCCCATGTATGTGTGTACAGGCAGTGTAAGCCTCAATGTGTGAAAACCATGCAGTGCAAGCATGGGTTGGCAGTTCAATATGCTGATCGGGGATGTGCCGAACCTGATGGGATACGAGTGGGATGATCAGTCCCCGACAGTGGCCTGCTGTCAGCCCCAGTCCAGGTCGCATCAGAGTGTGAAGTAATGATCATGCAGTGCAAGCATGATGTAAATAGATGCACTTTCAAATGAACGCAAGCTACATGTGTGTTACATGTCAAGTACGAGTGTGCATCATAACAACAAATCATTTCATGAGTGCCAAATGAAGTATATGAACAATGTGAGCATGCCATTGAATGTATAAACATGAATGTAAAAACAATAAATGTTCGAATGATAATCTGCAACTCACAGTGATTGGTATTGTGACTTGATCCTGAATCAATGTGTGTTTTGATAACACCACAATGATCTGTAATGTAAGTGAACTAGTGAATTTGTGTCAGTAATTGCTTAAAAATTGTAATCTGAAAATTAAGTGTAATTGGGTTCTGATTTCGGACCACATCCGAATTCGGATGGTCCGAAATATAAAGGGTCCGAAATTGATCCTTGGTCCGAATTGGGGTTGATCCGGATTGGGGTCCGAAATTGGCATGATCCGAAATAGGTGATGGTCCGAAATTAAGGTGATCCGAAATATGTGTTGGTCCGAAATGGGTATAGTCCGAAGTTCCTATGGTCCGAAATCACTATCGATCCGAATTGGGGAGAGGTCCGAATTCGGATATAGGTCCGAACCGAGTTCATACTTAGTAAAATTTTCCAGATTTTCCAGATTTATGTTTTTGACCATTTTTGCACGTTTTGAGTCTAATATTGCAAATATAAGCTTAATAACATTGTTTTAACTTATATCATAACATGTATGTACCAAAAATTCCACATTTGTGTCCATTTTCTACAAGTTTTCGAAGAACACACACTAAAACACACACACATAATTTCAGAAATCATACTTAGAGTGTGAATCTGATTCTGAAATTTTGTATACTACATCATACATGCTCGAATTCAGATAATCTATCATAATATATGACATGCATTAACATTTGCATTTTGAATCTTAGAAATCGGTTCACGTAAAAACCGACTCAAAAACTTCAAAAATCCGTAATATAAGAAGATTGTTACCTTAAAACGTTTGTTGCAACTGTTATAGTTCCTTAATTGCTACTTGAATCTAGATTTTGCACCCTAATTGTTGAGTTCTTGTGTTTTTCTTGAATGGAATCCGAGAGAGAGAGAGTACGGTTAGAGAGAGAGACTAGAGAGATGGTGAGTTTTTGAAAATGAAAGGATTCACCTTTCTTTTATTTGCAACTTTTACCTATTTGCACATTATACCCCTCATCTTCGTATTTTCTCATTTAACTAATATTATGATCAAAGTAAACTTAAATTGATATAATATTCCATTAACATAATAATTGAGTCCTTAAAATTGTAAATTACATATACTTGAAAATTTGGGATGTTACAAGTTGTGTTCTTTGACAAACTCCATTGATGATCAATCGGTGATTTTAGGGTTTCAGAGAAGTGTGTGTGAATCGCTCAGAGAGAAAAGAAAGGTCGTGGAAGATATTTTGCAACTGGTAGTTACGATTGAACGAAACTAGGACCTTTAAAGGTTTTGGGGGTTTTGAAAATATCTAATCCCGCGCACACACTTAAGAAATTATCAAATTACCCTGCACACTTTGACAGATTAAGTGAAAGAACTAGCAGTCCGAGAAAATGAACTAGCAGCTTGAGAAAAGACTCAAGATGTTAGTTGAGAAGTAAGCATATTCGATTGAAACATATTTTTCATAAAATAAGAGAGAATGATGAAAAACAAATTAATCCATATTAACCATGACAATATTTGATACTAGGAAGGCGAATCTTCCTACATCAAATGGTTTTGTAAATAGATCAGCTAACTGATCATCAGTATGAATTTTGGTAACTTGGATTAATTTCTTCTCATTACAATCTCTTATAAAATGAAATCTGATGTCTATATGCTTGGTTTTGGGAAATTTCACTGGATTTTGTACAATGCGAATTGCACTTGAGTTGTCAATGTAAATAGGATTGGATAGGAAATTCATACCATAGTCTCTCAGTTGATTCTGAATCCACATCACTTGGGAACAGCAGCTTGCAGCTGCTACATATTCTGCTTCTGTGGATGAGGTGGAGACAGTTGTTTGCTTTTTGCACTGCCAAGAGACCAATCTTGCTCCGAGATATTGACATCCACCAGTTGTGGAATTTCTGTCAATGTTGCATCCTCCATAATCACTATCAGAATAGGCTATTAGTTCAAGAGGAGAGTCTTTAGGATACCAGAGGCCCAAATGTGGTTGGCCTTTGAGATATCTAAAGATTCTCTTAACAGCAAATAGGTGTGAGTCCTTTAGAGCACATTGAAACCTGGCACAAACACAAACAACAAACATTATATCAGGTCTAGAAGATGTTAGGTACATAAGTGAACCTATCAAGGATCTGTATAGATGAATGTCAACATCTACTCCATGTTTGTCTGCATCAAGCTGCTTGTGAGTGTCCATTGGAGTACTAGCAACTTTGGTATCTTTGTGACCAAACTTTTCCAGTATGTTTTTAACATACTTTGATTGACTTATAAAGTCCTGTAGGCTTCTGCTTGACCTGCAATCCTAGAAAGAAGGTGAGTTCCCCCATTGAACTCATTTGAAACTTTTTGTGCATCAATGCCTCAAACTCTTTGCACAGACTGTCATTGGTAGACCCAAAGATAATATCATCAACATAAATCTGAACAAGCAGAATTTCAGATTTGATGGACTTTGTGAACAATTTTTTGTCCAGAGTACCTCTCTTGAATCCATTCTGTAGAAGGTATGATGACAGAGTGTCATACCATGCTCTAGGGGCTTGGTGGAGTCCATAGAGGGCTTTTTCTAATTTGTAGACTCTGTCTGGATACTTGTAGTCCTCAAATCCAGGAGGTTGACACACATAAACCTCTTCTTCAATTGTGCCATACAGGAAAGCAGACTTCACATCCATTTGATACACTTTAAACCCTTTGAAGCTTGCATAGGCTAGGAACAGTCTGATGGCTTCAATTCTTGCCACTGGAGCAAAGACATCATCATAATCTATTCCTTCTTCTTGAGTGTATCCCTATGCTACCAATCTTGCTTTGTTCTTGATGACTATCCCTCTCTCATCCTTCTTGTTTCTGAACACCCATCTTGTACCAATTGCTCTCTTTCCTTTAGGAAGATCAACTAGAGTCCATACATTCTAAATCTTGAATTGCAGTAGTTCTTCCTGCATTGCTTCAATCCAAGATGGATCTTTCAAAGCCTCTGATGCCTTTTTAGGTTCTAACTGTGACATGAAACAGGCATGTTCAAAGGCAGCTAGACTGAATTCTGGAACTGCTGATTCAGCATCAGTAGACTCTTTGTGAACCATTGTCCTTGTCTGCCCAGGAGTGTGTGGATCACCCATTATCTGATTGAGAGGATGATACTTGTGAACTCTGAGTGTTGGCTCTCTGTCTGTCTGAAAAGAAGTTCCTAGATTTGTATCATCTCCATCAGGACTACTTGATGGTTCAGCTTCAGGAACAGCTTGACTGGAATCTGAGACTCTTTCCCATTTTGATGGAGCTGTTCCCTCAGGACTTGGGATTGGCACTTCATAGTTTGGATTTGAATCATGTTGAGCATCCAGTACCCCTGGTGGGTCACAAGATAGAAGTGGTATAACCGTATACTCATCCTATTGACCAGAATCTTCAACAGTCTGAAACTTTGTGCCAACAGCTTGAACATTTGTGCTACCAGCATGAGAATTTGTGTTGGCAGCTTAAACCCTGTTTTCATCAGTTTCTGCAGTATACTCAACAAAGCTCAGAGAATTAGATAGTGAGTCTAAATCAAACAACCAATCTGGACCAGTGCCTTTGACATTTGCAGTGTTTTCATTAAATTCAACATTGGCACTTTCTTCAATGGTTTTAGACACACTGTTATATACCCTATAGGCTTTGCTTTGAGTGGAGTATCCTACAAAGAAACCTTCTTCAGCTTTACTTTCAAACTTCCCTAAGTGAGTCTTAGTGTGAAGAATGATGCATGAACAGCCAAAAGACTTTAGAAAGGCTATTAAGGGTACCCTATTATGGAATAACTCATATGGAGTTTTCCCTTGTGATTGAACAACCTGAACCCTATTTAGAACATAACAAATTGTATTGACTGCTTCTGCCCAAAAGGACATTGGCAGTTTGGAATCAACTAGCATGGTTCTAGCAGCCTCAATTAAAGTTCTGTTCTTTCTTTCAGCTACACCATTTTGCTGTGGTGTTCTTGGTGCACTATATTGCCTAGCAATACCTTTAGACTCACAGAAACTGTTTAGGATATGGTTTTTAAATTTACTTCCATTGTCTGACCTTATCACCTTAACTTTTAAGTTGGATTGGTTTTCTATTTTAAGAATAAATGATTTAACTAGCTCAGCAGTTTCATCTTTAGTCCTAAGAAAGTATACCCATGTGAATCTGGTGAAATCATCAACAATGACTAAACAGTAAGCCCTTTTATTCAAACTCAAAACAGATGTTGGACCAAAGAGATCCATATGAATAAGATGAAGAGCAGATGAGATTGAATTTACTTCTTTGGCCTTATGAGAAGATTTGTGTTGCTTGCCTTTAAGACATGCTACACAATGATCATCACAAATGAACTCCTTTTGTGGTAAACCTCTTACCAAATTCTTTTTTACTAGAACATTCATAGATTTGAGGGTCATGTGACACATCATTCTGTGCTAAAGAGCAGATTCATTTGATGATGCTTTGATATCAAACAGCTTAAAGTACTTGATTTGGATAAAAGATCTGTGTCCAAACAGTAGACATTGTCCTTTCTTGGTGTTCTAAGTAAAACAAGATTTACAGGAATTTTAAAATCTTTTGAAAGAACAATGCACTCAGAATCTGTGAAGACAACAATATTTTGTTTATCACAGATTTGAGACACACTTAATAAATTGTACTTTATCTATTCAACATACAAAACATCATCGAAAAGCATATTGCCTGCTTTGACAGTACCTTTACCTGTGACCTTACCTCCCTTGAAATTTCCTCCAAATGCAACAAAACCTCCTTCAATGCCTTTGAAATTTGACAAGCATTCAGAATTGCCTGTCATGTGCCTAGAGCATCCACTGTCCAAATGCCATCTTGTTTTATGTTGTGACCTGTGGTTGCCCTGCACAAATAAAAGCTTAGTTAGTAGTGGAGTAAACCGAAACCTAGTTGGTTTTGGGTTGTCCTTGTGCATTGATATAACTAAACACTGTTTGTGACTTTTTATACTTAGTGAGATCCACTGGTGGATTCTGTGAAGAATATTTAGTTATGACATGAGGAATCCAGGTGTTCTTTCCAACATTTGCTTTAACAGTCTCAGATGATCCATTGCCAGTCTCAGTTTTAAGCCTAGCAGTTTGAACTGAGTGTTTAGTGCTAACAGCTTCAGAATTTGTACTACCAGCTCCAACTTTAGGCCTAACAGTTTCAACATTTGGATCAACAGTTTGATCTGGTTTTTTGCCTTTAACACACCATATCTGTTTAAAAGCGGATTTAGGTTTTGCCAAAACTTGTTTTTGGTGTGTGGACTGTTTTTTTATTGACCTTTAAGAATCTGTGATCAACTGTTATCTTTGAAACTGGTGCAACAGATGGTTTGACCTTAAGATTTTTTGTGTTTTTAACAAATGCCTGTTTCTGAATCACAGTCTGTTTTGCAACAGCTGGTTTGTACAAGCAATGTCTGGCCAAATGGTTTTTCCTGCCACAATGGAAACATCTTTTGACTGTTTTGATTGGAGAACCAGTTTTATTGGACCATAACTGGTTCTTGTTCCTTTGATTTCCCCTTACCTGCTGTTGTTTGGGAAACTTTTGGACACCATGCTTTTGGCATGTGCAGATTGGAACAGTCTTTCCCTTTTTATTACCTTTTGAGGAAGATGCAGTGTTACAGTTAGAAGGTACAGAAACATGGGGAGCAGCATGGCATACACTCATCTTCTCTTTTCCTTTCTTAGTGGGGTTAGGGGCTTCTAAAAGTGTACTCATTGTTTTGTGTTCTTTCTCAACTTCTTTGCACTCACAGTCTTCATTTTGAATCAAATCTTCTTTAAATTCAAGACTGTTATCAAGGATAGGCTCTACAGTGGTCATAGACTCATCTAATGGTTCATTAACAAGCCTATCAGCAACTTCACTCATTGGATAAATGTATTTGTTGTTGTATGGAGGTGGAGTGGCTCTGTATCCTATACCTTCTTTGGGATTGAGCTGAGATTTTACCCTATCTTTAAATTGAACTTCCATTAGGTGTTCCAGCTTTTGATTTGCCAATTTGAAGTTTTCTAGATCTATATTGACAGATTCTAGTTTCTTATTAGCTTCTAACATCTTCTATTCAGCCTCATCTAATTTCTTATTTAGGGACTCTATTTTCTTATTCAGCTCCTTTTTCTCCCACTCATGATATGTTCTATCATGTCCCATTTGAATCTCATTATCCTTATAGTCATTGATCTGTTTTTCAAGATCATCTATGGCCTGCATATACTCATATGTCCTTTCTTCCATCTTAGCTAGAGTTTTGCACATGCTCTCATTATGATCTCTGTACTTTTTAACCATATTTTTGCATGTTTGAGAGCAGAGTTTAGCATTTACCTCAGATGGTAGTTCAGTGGAGGTGACATTAGATGTTTCTGCCATGAGAGCTTGATTTTGAAACTCTTTCTCTGTCTGATCACTCCAGTCAAACATATTGTCTTCTTGAGAGACAAGTGCTTGTGATGATGAAGCTTGAGTTGGTTGCTGGGGTCTTGGTGGCTGTTGACCTTGGGATCTGCATTCTCTGGCAAAGTGGCCAAGCTTGTGACATTTAAAGCATTCAACTTTGGATTTATCAAATGCTGGTTTCCCTTCTAGTCTGGCTTGAAAGTTGGATCTGCCAGTTCTTTTCAGAAACCTTTTAGCCCTCACAGTCAACATTGAATGCTGCCATTTCAAGTCCATCTCTTCTAGATCATCTGGATGGATCTGTTCTAAATCTTCAGCATTTAGAGCAAACAGTCCATCATTGGCAACAAAAGCTTCATAATGAGCTTCAGTAGAGTTACCATCAGCACCTGAAAAGGAATCACAATAGTTAGATTTATCTGATAATGCTGATGACAGTAGAATAGTGTTATGATTATAAGAAAAGGATTTCTTTTTAGTTTCAATCTCAGTTTCAAACACTCTCAGACTGTTGTAAAGGTCATCCAACTCTATTTCATCAAGAGTGTCTTTGATTCTCCATTGGGCAACATAGACTGTCCACTCTTCACCAAGAGATCTAAGAAATTTTCTGTTTACTTCATCTTGATCCAAGCAGACTTTGGCACTCTCCAATTCACCTATCAGTTTGTTAAACCTGTCAAAGATTTGAGTAAGGTTTTTATTCTTGCCACCAGAAAAGTTCTCATACTGCTGTTTCAAGAGATCATTTTGATTTCTCTTGGTGCTAGCATTGCCAGCAAATCTTTTCTCTAAAGCAATCCAAAGAGAATGAGCAGTGTAAAACTTTTTAAACTGGTGTTGATAAGCATTAGGAATTGCTATCTGTAAAAGTGTAAGAGCTTTTACTTCATTCATTCTAGCCTTTCTTTCAAGTTCAGTTTTTGGAGGAGTTTTTATGGGTTTTCCCTCAGCATCAAGTTCAGGATTAACTACAGGAGGAAATTCAACAGCTTCCCATATGGCATAATCAATAAATTGCATATGCTGTTGAATCCTGAGTTTCCACATCCCAAACTCAGTGGGTTTGAGCATAGGCACTTTGAGTCCTTGCCCAGATCCACTACTGCTATTATCAAATTCCATTGCAGAAAGTTAAGAAAATTTTAAAAGAAAGCTTCTGACTTTGAAAACAAAGAAAGACCTGTGGCTCTGATACCACTTGTCAAGATCAAAATCACTACCTAAGATTAACTGCTTTGAATTAATCAGAGTATAAACCAATAACCTTGTATTGAATCAAAGTCCATTTAAGAAGTTTGTGGAATAACACTTAATTGTTTTAAGAAAAACTTTCAAAACAAATAACATATAAACATAATCAATAATCAAGCATCAATTGTATTGCCAAACTCAATGATTACAATCACCTCTAATCTGTTTTGATTAGACGAAGAACACAGATTGTTCTTACGGTTTTACAACCTTAGAGGCCTATGAAAACTTAATCAGAAAAGCAATTACAACTGAATAAAACTTGTACGTGCAGAGTTACAATAGAAAAACCTATTCTATGTATATATACTGCTTTCTAATTTGTTTCCTTGAAAAACTCTGATTTCTTTGATAGTAGATATGCCTGAATCTTCGAATATATCTTTTCCTGAATATCAGCACTTTCTGTTTATTGAGCTGTTGAGCAGCTTGAAGTCTATCTGTTGAGCAGCTTGAGTTTGAACACTGGCAGCTTGAAATTTTGAACTAGCAGCTCGAACTTCTTCAACTAACAGCTTGAACTTTGTAATTGCACAGAAAATCTACTAACAGTTTGAGAAATCTACTAACAGCTTGACATACTTAGAATATTTCCCAACAAAGAAAGCAAGTTTGGAGAAAGAAGAAGAGAGAACAGACAAGAAAATAAAACAAGAGTGGCGCGTGAAGAAAAATATTGTTACAGATAGAAATAGCAATTTTGAAAACTCTGTCTGTAATAATAAATTTGTTGATAAATATTGTATAAAATTCTCTCGAACTGACTTAATTGCTTTGTATTCTGGTGCATGTAAATCATTACTTGTAAAATCTGATAAGCTCGTATGGCAACCGAAGAAAAAGGACCAATTTTTCAAACAGAAAAAGGTTCCACAACAAAATCTTTCAAAAACAGTTCCGCCGAGAATTGTACAAAAGTGGATACCAAAAAGAACTGTTAAAAAGTGGGTACCTAAATCATCATCAATTGTAAAGCTAACAGACGCATCTGATGAGAAAACGAATCATAAACTGCATGATTTACCTAAATCAAAAGTACCCAACTATAAGTGGGTACCTTATGTGCTATTTCGTCTTATAGGTAAATCATGTATGGTATCTTGACTCCAGATGCTCGAAGCATATGACAGGACAAAGAGAAACACTCACGAAGTTTGTAGAAAAGTTCTGTGGGACGGTCAGATTTGGAAACGATCAGTTTTGTCCGATCAAAGGTTACGGGAGTCTTGCATACGATAAAATTACCATTCAGAAGGTTTTCTACGTTGATGGTCTTCGCCATAACTTGTTTAGCATTGGACAATTTTGTGATAAAGGATTGGAAGTCAACTGCAAAGCTAATCGGTGCAGCATTCGATCTGGGGAAGGTAAAGAAATACTGGCAGGAAACAGGAAAACCAACTTATACTCCATTGACCTAGCCTCCATTAATCAGAAAAAGGATGTCTACTTACTGTCAAAAGCTACATCTAAAACAGCATGGCTATGGCACCGTCGTCTTTCACATCTGAACTTTAATGAATTAACCAACCTAGCAACAGGCGGGTTAGTTAAAGGGCTACCAACTCTTAAATTTCAAAAGGAGCAGTTGTGTGCAGCATGTGAAAAAGGAAAGATGACTAGAGCTTCACACAAATCCAAATCCGAACACTCTTCAAAGAGAGCACTGGAACTGCTACATATGGATCCATGTGGACCAATGAGAGTACAAAGTATTAATAAGAAAAGATATGTATTGGTGATAGTTGACGACTATTCACGGTACACATGGGTTTTCTTCCTGAGATCCAAATCAGATGCTACCGAAATTATCATAGACTTCATCCGGAAAATTCAACTGAAGTTGCAACTTTCAATTCCGTCAATCAGATCAGATAACGGCACAGAATTCAAGAACAAATCTCTTGAATCATTTTTGAATTCTATAGGATTCACACATCAGTGTTCAGCTGCTAGAACTCCACAACAGAACGGTGTCGTTGAACGAAGAAATCGGACACTAGTGGAATCAGCAAGAACGATGCTGGCGTATTCCAATCTTCCGTTATTCTTATGAGCTGAAGCCATTGCAACAGCTTGTTTCACACAGAATCGTTCAGTCATCAATAAACGATTCGGAAAGACTCCTTATGAACTAATAAATAAATGGATACCTAATATTAAATTTTTCCATGTCTTTGGATGCAGATGCTTCATACTAAATGACAAAGACAACCTTGGAAAATTTAATCAAAAAGCAGATGAAGGTATTTTCATAGGTTATTCGAAGGAGTCAGTTGCTTTCCGTGTCTACAATAAGCGGACCAAGACAGTCAATGAGAGCGTCAACGTCAAATTTGATGAAGGAGTGGTAATGGCTTCTGAACATACCAGTTCAGGACCCAAACCTAACAAGCAGACTTCAATGGAGTCACCTGAAAAAAATGCAGAAAATTCTGAATTAAATAAATTGTTTGAGAATTTTTATGAAGACTACTTTGAGAAGCCCAAAACTAATGTTTTAAATTTGGTGCCTGACAGGATTACTGAGGATCCCGTCGTAGTCTCGGATCATTCTCTTCTACAAGTATGAGAAGAAACTGGAGAAGCCTCGACAACAGATGTGCACTTGCCAACTGAAAGTGCACAACCTATTCAACCTCCAGAATCTTCTGAAACCCCATTAACATCTGAACATTCAGAAACTCCTATCTCAGATACCCTACGAACTACATCTGAAGCAATCCCCCGACTTCCCTATTTTGACCTAAATCCCAATCAAGACCACATCGAACCGTATCCACATACTTTCAAGTGGACTAGAAATCACCCAACAGAAAATATTATTGGTGATCCATCTGCTTCAGTCCAAACCAGAAGAGCCACAATAAACGAGTGCTTATTTTCCAATTTCCTCAGCAAAATAGAGCCGAAAAATGTGAAAGAAGCACTTCTGGATGCTGATTAGATTGTTGCAATGCAAGAAGAACTGAATCAGTTCGAACGGTTGAAGGTCTGGAGACTTGTTGAGCGACCTAAAGACAAATCTATCATTGGCACGAAATGGATTTTTAAAAACAAGAAGGACGAACATGGAGTAATCATTCACAATAAAGCAAGACTCGTTGCCAAAGGATACAGTCAACAAGAAGGGATCGACTATGATGAGACATTTGCACCTGTTGCACGAATAGAATCGATTAAGATGTTTTTAGCTTTTGCCGCTCATAAAAATTTCATTGTTTATCAAATGGATGTTAAAACTGCGTTTTTAAACGGGGAATTAACTGACGAAGTATATACATATCAGCCCAAAGGCTTTACTGATCCTTCGAAACCTGATCATGTATATATTTTAGACAGGTCACTGTATGGCCTTAAACAAGCACGGCGTGCTTGGTATGATGCACTTTCAACATATCTGTTGAAATGTGGATTCAACAAAGGTGCAGTTGACACAACCCTGTTTATAAAACGTCAAGGGTCGGATATTATAGTAATACAAATATATGTAGACGACATAATATTTGGGTCTACAAATCCTGAATTTTGTAAGAAATTCGCAATCTTAATGTCCCAGAAATTCGAAATGAGCATGATGGGAGAAATAAATTTTTTCTTAGGATTACAAGTTAAACAATTGACTGATGGTATTTTTATAAATCAGTCAAAATGTATTCAAGACATGTTAAAGAAATTTAACATGGTCAACAGTACTCCTATGAAAACTCCCATGGCTCCGGATTCAAAGTCAAAACTCGATGAGGACATTTCGGGGAAACCTGTAGATGTGACTCATTATCGAGGAATAATTGGGTCATTAATGTATTTAACAGCCAGTAGACCGGATATTATGTTTGCTACATGTGTGTGTGCTTGATATCAGGCGAATCTAAAAGAATCACATTTAACTGCTGCAAAAAGAATTTTAAGATATCTGAAGGGAACTCCAAACCTTGGTTTGTGGTATCCCAGAGAATCTTCATTCAATTTAACTGCTTTTTCTGACGCTGATCACGCAGGTGATAAGATGGACAGAAAAAGAACGTCTGGTGTAGTTCAATTCTTAGGTGACAAACCCGTCTGCTGGTCATCCAAGAAACAACACTTCGTTTCATTGTCTACAACTGAAGCAGAATACGTTACTGTTTCATCATGCTGTTCTCAGGTGTTGTGGATGAAGAGCCAACTGCGAGATTACGGGTTTACACCACAGAAGATACCTATCTACTGTGATTCTCATAGCGCAATTGCTATTGCATCAAATCTTGTGCAACACTCAAAAACAAAACACATCGACATTCGGTACCACTTTATAATGGATCACCTTGAAAATGGAAATATAGAATTATACTTTGTTCCTACTGAATATCAACTAGCTGATTTGTTTACCAAAGCATTAGATGAAAAAAGGTTTAATTTTTTGGTATACAAATTGGGTATGTTGAATCGTTAAATTTAATAATTCAGTAGTTTCAATTTATAGTTTTAAATTCACATTTTTATTGATTCTAATCTGATGTTAAATTCTTGAAATTTAAAAGTTCAAATTTTTTTTAGAATTTAACAGATCTGGATTGTCATTTGCAGGGGGAGCAGAAAAATAATTTTATTTGATTTTGAGAAAAGCTGATAAAATATATCTGATATTTTGTAGGGGGAGCAGCATTCTAAAATTCAAGGGGGAGCATTTTAATTTTTTAAATTTTTTTTATTTTTATTTTTTATTTTTAGTTAAAATTTTTTTGGTTTGTTTAAGTCTGTTTTAGTTTTTTTTTGTTTTTGTGTTTAGTTTTTTGCTTTATCAGTAATATTTTTTAGTTGTAATTTTTTTTGTTTTGTTTGTTAAAAGATATTGGTTTTGACTGAATGGGTTTCTATTTGGTGAATGTGGGCCGGTTTTATCAAAGTTAAAATTCAAATATGGGCCGGGTAATTTCAACTATAAATTTAAATTTTGAATTTCAAATTCAACTTTTCTTAAAATCCTTTCATTTACCGTCTTCTTCGAACTATTTCTTTCCCATTAAGAAACCTCAAAACCCAAATATCTTCGACTGATTTCAGAGATAATATCAACAAATTGTGAGTTCATTTTCTGTATTATAATGTTGTTTCTTTCTGTTTTAGTCATTTTTTATTCAGAGTTATCCGTATAAATGATGAAAATCAGTGTTCATATATTCATACATATGTGTTCATGGTGTTTAAAAATTTTTGCTTCTTAAACTGAAATTAAATGTGTGATGGTATTCAGTTTGTGAATCTGAACATGAATCTGAAATTTCATGGTTCAATTCCAATCACACAAACAGAAAATTGAAATTTTGCTCAAATGAGTTCGAGTTCATCTTTTCTCTGAAATTTGGATTTTTAACAACTTTGTTGTTGTTTTTAATCAAAGATCAGTAAAACAAAGTTATTTAAAATAGTTTTCGAGTAGGACACAAGTTTTAAATCATTGAAAAAGTCCCTGGAATCAAAAGTTTGTAAATCAGTGTGTAGGGACTTCAACATTTTTTCAAGAATATTTTCTCGAACAACACTATAATCGAGAAAATACTCAGTTTCATTCGAGTTGAGTAATACACCATTCGAGAGAGTCCTACTTTAGATCGAGTTGAATGTTTCTTTATTCGAGAAAGTTTTGTTAGTTAACCGAGTTGTTCATACTTGGAATATTTTCAATACATAAGTCTCGATTGAAATATAGGCCGAGGAACATTGTGTTTCATCCGAGTTGAATCTATGCTTTAATCGAGGAAGTTTATTCTTCATGCGAGTTGTTCAAATTGTCAATCGAGAATCCTTAAAGGATGATCGAGTTGAACATAAGACTTGATCGAGTTTGTCTTAGGCTATAATCGAGTTGGTCCATATACTCTTTCGAGTCAGTTCATGTTCAATTCGAGTTTCAGACTTCCTTCATTCGAGTCTAGATGTACTTCATTCGAGTTCATTCATGTTAATTCGAGTTGGACTGATTCTTCATTCGAGAATCATCAAGACTTAATCGAGAAAATATACACTTCATTCGAGTTGATTATAAGCTTATTCGAGGATCATCATTTGTCATTCGAGTTTTTGCATAGCTACATTCGAGAATCATTTAAGTTCTTTCGAGTTGATTCACAGAACAATTCGAGTTTGTTCATATATCATTCGAGATTTTTCAAGAGTCATTCGAGATGGATAAAGACTCATTCGAGTTTTTATTCAATATTTTTCCTAAGTGTTGGGTTTTTAGTGTTTTAAGAAGAATGTAACTTTTTTTCAAGAAATTGTTTTAAATTTGTGTTTTTTTTTAACATTGGTCTCTGAACGATTGACATTGGAATCTTGTCAATAATATTTTATTATTGTCTGGAATCCCGATGCTTTAAATAGAAAATCACAAATTTTTATAATTTCTGACAAAATGTTATATTTTTCTACTTTGAATGATTTCATTTGTTTACCTGCATTCTCTAACAAGTTTATTATTTTTGTACAGGTTACAATTGGCATCTCCAAGTCATTCCCATAATTCAAATTCTTCACACTCCCATTCATATTCAAACCATACACTTGTATCTAAACCCGTCCGATCTGCCTCTGTTACAAGGCCTTCACCTTCAACCATAATACCCGATAATCAACTTGTGAAACCCAAATATTGCCTTCCATTCAAAGACAATAACCACTGTCTGGATACCAAAGTAATTGAAGTTAGCCATCCAATCATTGTCGACATTCTCAAAGGACATCCTTTGGGATACCTTCTGCAATATAAACCATCCATCCCGCAAGTCTACCTTCAGCAATTTTGGCATACTGTCAAATTTGTTCCAGCAGATGGTAACCACCATTTCAAGGTTACCATCGATCAGTTCAAATCTGAGATTACATTGGCCAGACTTCGTCACAACTTGTTCCTACCAAGAAGGATTGACACAGTTTACTTTCCAGAGTTAGCTGATTTTAAAGATTTCGTGTCGGATGAGGAGTTAGTCCATGATCTCATATGCTTGGGATATTCCAAGCCACTACCTAAAAGCTCAAAGTTTCATCGCAATGGCCTAAATGGAGAATGGTACACTCTATTCGGCATCATTAATAGGTACATGACGTCTAAACACACAGGCATTGACATATGCAGTATACACTGTCTAAGGATCTTCCACGGCATTGCTTTCAATAAGCACTATGATTATGCACAATGCATATGGGAGGACCTCAAAGAAATAGTAGTTGCCAAGACAAAAAACAGATTGAGGAAGTTTGTACCTTTACAAAGGTTCATTCAAATTCTAATTCGAGGCATTCTTCGGGAAAACGAGAATATACCAAAAAGAGCAAACTATGATGAGTTTACATGAAGTGCCAGATTCACCAAATGCAAACATCATGCCTATTCCAGAAGCTTTGTTAAAGTATGCTGACCAGGAGAGTGAAAATGTGAGGCTTTATAGAATAGACCATGCTCCCATAGAGACCCAAGAACCGGGTTCTCTAAACGAAGGAGTTATAGGTAGAGAGGAACTTCAGCAAGGGGCTGAGGTTCAGGGAAGCCAACAAGTGAGTGAGGGAGCATAAGTTTCAGTGAGGGGTGGTGAGGAAGAAGCTGGTAGTTCAGATTCTGAACGTACATTGTCGAATATACAAGAGGGAGCGGAGGAAGGTGATGATAATGATGATGATGTTGATGGACATGCTCACGACGAGGGAGGAGCCGTGTAGGTCCCAAAAGATATCCCAAGTATATAGTCTTAAGCAGTAGAGGGGGGGGGGGGGTGAATACAGCTCTTTAAAAACTACACACAATTTTCTCAATGTTTGTATGTATTATCAACATATGTTAATTACAAACAAGCTTGAATGCGGAAAGGTTCAAGCTGAGATGACAGATACAACAGTATGTTTAACTAGTCTAAGACTAACTTAAACTAATTACAATGAATACACTCACTAAGAATCACTCACTGTGTTTACAAGACTCTGAGGTACAGCTTGAACAAGAACAGCTTAAACACTGAGCACTGTTTTATTCAAGCAGACTTGCATGCATGAAAGACTCACTTTGAATGCACGTTCACTCTTGGTTTCAGCACTTAGCTTTTTGGCTTAATCTTTCAATCCTTGGAAGTTTCTTTTTATACTCACTCAGAGGATCTAAGTGAAGCTTCTTCATTGGACGGAATGAAAAAGGAGAAGTCTTGTTGAAAAGACAACATAAACTTTTCTGCACTTTTCTGAAAAGCAGACTTGTCTTCATGTGAGCAGAACTTTTGTCTTTTCACTTTGTCTACTGTTGCATTGCCTTTAACTAAATAAGGAATGTCAACTTTGTGTTTTTCTTCCTTGTAAAGGCCTATTTTGATATAAGAAAAAGGTCTGTCACCCTTTTTCAAATAACCTTTTGTCTTCATGTAGCAGAACAGCTTGGGCAGGCTGAGCAGTTCTGATTTCCACTTTGTCTTCGACTTTGTAAACTGATCTTGCAGTGAAAAACAATACATGAGGACTTGGAAACACATTCCATAAAGTGTTTAGCCTGTTTCACAAAGAACAGAACACTTGTAAACTGCCCAAGTTGCTCACCAGTGTAGAGCAGCGTAGACAGTTTATGTCCAGCCTGTTCAGCAGACTGAACAGCTTGGGCAAAACTGCCTTTGTTGCAATACATGCAACATATAAAACAGCTTCAGGCTGATATTGCAAATCATTTTCAGGTTTCAATAAGGCATATAACAGGCCTTAAATTCAACCATCAAAAGCATCAACAGGTTTGATTAATAATCTCCCCCTCGGATGCAGAACAGGTTTGACTGAGGCCTTTTTGTGCCTAACAAGCCTTTTTAATGGATATTGTTCATATAGCTTAGGAGAGTGTGAGGGATGTCCTACACCTAGAAAGCCGAGATATAACCACATCTGCTGTTAGCTCCCAACAAGGAGTTAGCATTGAAGAAGTCAGTATCCCACTGACGCTTGCACACCCCACCATCCACTCAGTCTTCTCTCAACAGGAGACTGTTTCAATTGAGCACCGGGATCAAACACAAATTCTATCCGATAATCCTTTGGATTTGATGGATATTGAATTCAGTACACATCTGACCGAGTGTACAACTTCAATTCAAGCACAGTGTCTAGAACCTATACACGATAGGACACTTAAATCTACTTCATTTGTTGAAGTAAGTGCGGTTGAACTTAGTGTTCCCGCCGGAACATCCTCAATTACAGAAGCATTTGTTGCTCTGTCACTTGAAGAGGGTGGAAGTCCAGTTAGAGCTACAACACTGCCAACTCTAAGCACTGGCCACACAGAGGTTCTTTTCACAAGTTCCACTGTTGTGTCAACTGGAAGTCTCAGTGTCCCAGTCGTTAATCTTTCCCCATTTGTTACTGAAACATCACTGAACCAAGCTTTAAATGCTGCTGTTGCGGGAGTTAACAATCATGTTTATGCTCAGCTATCTGAAATAATGACACAAATGAATAATATTCATAAGTTTTTGAAAGGAAAGTCCGTGGCTGAGGAGTCAGTGAAGGAATCTGATCCACATCAAGCTAATGATGAATTGAGGGAAGAATTGAGAGATTTAGTATTTGAGCAGTGTGACGAAATGCGAGAAAGAATGATAAGCTTGGAGAGTACTGTAATCACTACGCTAGGAAACTTATCAGAGAGGGTAGCAGCAGTTGAAGAGACGTGTAAGGCTCAAGCTTCTTCATCAAAACGGAAACATGATGAGCATGATGAAGACTCCGATGATGCTCTTCATGAGGGGGAGAAGAGGAGGAAGCTTGATGAGCCTACACCGGGAATTGTAATGATCACATATCCAGAGAAGGAGGCAGAGGTTAGAGAAAAGGAAGTAGGAAGCTCAAAAGAACCTCCAGTTCCTTTGAATATTCAGTCAGAAATCTACAATTTTGAAGAGTGTAACGATTCAGATGATGATACTCAAGAAGTTCAGGATCAAATGCTGATGATTCAAGGGATAGAAACTGAAGGTGAGAAAGAGGTGTATGTTGAGTTATCAGATGATGATGATGTGATTGCATTAACTGATATTTATTTTCAAGCTGAAAGAATTGAGGAAGAAGAAGAGTTAGTTCAAGAATATTGAAAGAATCTATACCAACACCGACGGTTGAAAAGCCTGAGGTTGTTGTTCAAGTTAAAGAGGAGGTACAAGAGTTTCCAATTGAAAATATGATAGTACAAGAGAGAGTGGAGTTGAACGAAGTTGAAGTAATGGAAAGGTTTTTCAACGAATACATTCTTGCTGATGAGTCGCAAAAACAACACCGACTCAGGTTTGAAGCTCAACAGGTTGTGCAGAGTGAAATAAGAGATATGCTTACATTGCTAAATAAGGATGAAATCAGTAAGAAGAAAGTTAGAAAGTTTGAGTTTCCTGCAAGTAAGTCAGCTGAGTTCATTAAGAAAAGGAACAAATTGCCCTATCTTGAAGATATTCTGGAGAAAAGAATTTTTTTGTAAGAAACAAGCTCCGTGTACGTTTCTAAAGCTGTTTAGGGTTCTGGAGCCTAATATGCCAAATCTTGTTAACTATGCTAGTTTTCTTGAGAAACAAGACCCAAGAAGTGGATAAAGTGAAGAGTGAATTCAGGATAGTTGATTTAATCAAAATTGAAAAAGACCGGTTCGTTCAAATCTTCTATCCTACGTTCACTGTCACAAGAGCTGATGGTAATATCTATACATTTACTGAAGCAGACATGTTTAATATGCACTTGGTCGATATAGAAGATTTATTTGATGAATTGTGCCGCAACAAGAGAAATGAACACTGTAGATTTGCACTAAAGACAATTTTTCACTTCATGCATACCAAACTGGTATTGATGTTTGTGCAAGATCTGCAGATTTGTGTCGAAAGAGGAATGAGGAAAATTCACATTACAGCTCCGAATCGAGATATCAAGTTTTCAGGAGATTTAAAAGAGTGTCAAGTCATTATGGTGAAGCATCCTGCGGTCATGTACAAAGACAGAAATAAAAAGTTAAGAACTATGAGGAGCGTTGAACTCAACAAATTTTCTGATGGTACGTTACAAAAAGTTTTGAATGCATTGAAGGGAAAGCTGGCTTCTGACAGAAAGAGAAAAACTAAGATAGGAGCGTTATCTGTGAATGATAGAAGATTGATGGTGGAGTTTATATCGAAGATTGAATGGAGACTTTCAGACCGGAAAAGCATCACAAGATTTGAGCTAAAGTTGGGGTTATCTAACTGAAGACTTTGCTTATTCCATCAAAGGGGGAGATTGTTGGAATATATTTTGTTGATGTAATACAAAGTCTAGGGTGTGTTTTATAATTAGTTCATAATTGTAAATAGTATATAAATAGGACTTTGACTTTGTAATAAAAATACAGATCTGACAGTTAGCAAATTTTGTACGCATGGCTTTCAGAGCTAGGGCTACAGTGCAAGAACAGTTCTATTCTCCTTTTGTAATCAATCCGTCATAAATCGAAGCATTCAGTTAGTGTTAATTGTTTGTTGTTCTTGATTAATTGTTGTTGTTGATTGATTGTTAGGAATCTATATTTCACAGTTCTGGCCATGGGTGAACTGTGCAGTCGGCGGAACCAAATGAGGAGGCATCGGGTCTGGGAGGTCCTACCTGCCATGCGCCGGATAGCGCTGATAAGTATCTACGGCAGGGTTATAGGCTTGATAGCCGGGCATCGTGTAATCCTCATAAGACTGATATGGCATACCGACCATGGAGTCCTCGTGGTGTCAGACTCCCTCCCAATATGCCCAGTCATGGTGCTGGTAGTAAGTATTTTGGTATGCTAGGGCTCTCTGCCCATCCTGTAACTGATGTACCCGACCCGCTAAGTGATCGACCCGATCATAAATATGGGTCATACGCCCATTCATCTCATCTAGCCTCTGGGTCACATCCTCTCGGAACTCACCCTGACTCACGACTATATCCTCAATCCGCCTCATCATGCGGTCAAAATCAAAACTGTCATTACCTCGACTGCGCGAGGTAGACGCACCTAGGTTCGGCTCAGAATGCCGAACTTCCACCTCATTGGCGGCCTTCTCCTCTCTCTCTCTCTCTCTCTCTCTCTCTCTCTCTCTCTCTCTCTCTCCTCTCATCCTCAGTATAGTCCTATATATACGACTTATTTGTCTCTTTGTCGAATATCTCGAACCCTTCGTCAACTTCCCTAAAAATCAAGGTAGGGAACATGGCGGCCGTAATGAAAGTCGCCGAAATGGGGGATAGCAGGGAATCGGACGAAAGTGAGCCCGTCCTCTCAAGGAAATTGGAGATCAACCAAGCATGGAGGATGATCGTCCTCTCTCTCGTGTCGTACATGGCCCATAAGTCATTCATAATTGTCCATGCAAAGGACAGTCTGGGCCTAACCTTAATAAGGGCGTGAAGGACAGTGATATCCCTATGCCTTACTTTGGTCAGGTCACTATCACGAGGTAAGATGTTATTCACAAGAATCTTGTGAAGCACCTTACACCTCAGAGATAAAGCCTTTCGGCTGTAGGAAGTGGAGGACTCGGACTCCAAAATGGATGGGATAAAGACTCTAGTAACCTGCTCCGTCCACTCCCCTGACCAAATCATATGAGTGAACGCTAATTGGGCCTCATTCCTATACTTATACCCTTGCTGGTCAGACCCTTCGCAGCCTACCCCAGTATCTAAATTAAATAATTGGCGAAGGATTTGTGCATCCATCTCTACGTCCCTACCATGGATGGTGCCTATCAACCTAAAGTCGTTTGCTGAACGACCTGTCTCCCTTCGTAGGGTAGACATCCACTCGACTACATCAGATTGATAAATATCATTACCACCCAACTCAAACACACCTTTCCACCCCAAATAGTCAAAAAGATATGGGATCCCGTAATCCTCAAAATCACTCCTCTTAACCCTCTTTTCAGTTAACACTTTATTTGAATATTTCCTATATAAAAACATGTAAGGTCTACCACTGCAAGATCTATCTAGACGCGGATCCGTGAACGAGTGCGGAATCCTCGTTGACGGTTAGACGGACAACTCTCAACCAACGGAACACGGAGACTATTAGACGCTGAACGAACGACACACGAACGATCCTACGAACTAATTCTCTCCGAAACGGCACTCACCTAGCTGATAAACTCGAGATCGCCTCTTGCTTAATTCCTCACGAATTCTGCAAAAAGTCACTTAATGATTCGAGTCTATCCCTAATTATAGACCCTGATTCGAGTCTGTTGTGGGCCAAGCTCGAATCTGGCCCAAGGCCCATTCGAGTCTGTCCATATTGACAGTCTCGAATCTAGCCCATTCGAATCTAAGGTCTCATTCGAATCTATCTCAGATTCGAATGTATTCCCTTAAGTAATTCGAATCTAGCCAAAATACTTAAACTCTTAAGTGATAAAACTTATGATATTACCTTATGATTGATTTTATCTTTGAACTTTATGTTTGAACTTCTTGTAATACGTTACATCAAGTTCAAACATACAAACACTAATAAGCATCAATCATATATAATATATTTATAGCAAACACATGCTAAATCACAATGTAAGACCACTTAGACTGCTATCGTCACACGGGATGTACCAACAAAACAAATGTGTTCTAATGTGTTCGGGTGTTGGGATAAAAGGAGGTTTGGAGACAAATCTATTGGGACATCAACATTTTGGGTTCGTTGTCTCGTTCTTCTTGCCAACAGTTGGTGCCAACCAACCACAATATGTATGAGATAAATTAAATGATGTAACCTATAATTGCAATTTTCACAATTACGCTCACTAATAAAGATGCCTATATATATAGTCTCTTTTACGCTCACATTTTTGCATCCTATATATATAGTCTATAATTTGCCATCATTTTAAGCACTAAACATTTATCATATTTTAATAAAAACATTAGGCACATAAAATTTATTTTTAAGCTAGTCACCTAAGTTTTATAATTTTAACAATATATGCACATTTAGGCAACCAACTTTATAACTTCAAATTAATTTCTACAATTAATCATGACAAATTAATAAACTTAACACATAAACACATATCTCATAAAACATACATCAAGGTTATCATCAAAATCATGCAATTTTACATACTTTGACTCTAAAAAGTCAAAATCACCATGAAAACTCCATGGATGACCATGAAGCTCAAGCTTTCATTTTTGCTCAAAAAGTATGTGTTAGGCACAAAAAGGCCTCAGTCAAACCTGCTCTACATCTTAGTGGGAGATTTTTAATCAAACCTGTTTGATGCACTTGAAGGTATAATTTAAGGCTTGTTTATGCCTTATTGAAACCTGAAAAGTGATTTGCAATATCAGCCAAAGCTGTTTACCCTATTGCATTAGGTGCAACAAAGGCAGATTGTCCAAGCTGTTCTATCTGCTGAACAGGATGGACAAAAACTTTCTATGCTGCTCTATTCTGTTGAGCAGCTTGGACTGATTCTAAGTGTTCTATTCTTTGTGAACAGAACCTGTTCTTTGTGAACAGGCTAAACACTTTATGGAATATGTTTCCAAGTCCTCATGTATTGTTTGTGGCTACAAGATTAGTTTACAAGTCGAAGACAAAGTGGAAAACAGAAACTGCACTGCCTGCCTACGCTGTTCTGTTACATGAAGACAAACGGATATCTGAAAAGGGTGATAGACCTTCTCTTAGATCAAAATGGCCTTAGCAAAAGAAGAAAGATGCAAAGTTGACATTCCTTGTAAGGTCTACGACTGCAAGATCTATCAAGACGCGGATCCGTTAACGAGTGCGGAATCCTCGTTGACGGTTAGACGGACAACTCTCAACCAACGGAAACACGGAGACTATTAGACGCTGAACGAACGACACACGAACGATCCTACGTACTAATTCTCTCCGAAACGGGACTCACCTAGCTGATAAACTCGAGATCGCCTATTGCTTAATTCCTCACGAATTCTGCAAAAAGTCTGCTAATCATTCGAGTCTATCCCTAATTATAGACCCTGATTCGAGTTTGTTGTGGGCCAACCTCGAATCTGGCCTAAGGCCTCATTCGAATCTGTCCAACTGACAGATTCGAATCTAACCTATATTCGAATCTATGGACTCATTCGAATCTATCTCAGATTCGAATGTATCCCCTTAAGAAATTCGAATCTAGCCTTTTACACTTAAACACTTAAGTGATGAAACTTATAATATTACCTTATGATTGATTTTACCTTTGAGTTTTATGTTTGAACTTCTTGTAATACGTTACATCAAGTTCAAACATACAAACACACTGATAAACATCAATCATATATAATATATATATACCAAACATATGCAAAATCACAATGTAAGACAACTTAGACTGCTATCGTCACACGGGATGTACCAACAGACTCCCCCTTGACGATAGCTTCTAATAATTCACACATTTGATTTAAGAACATGGTTTATTATTGATTCAAAATACTACCAGCATACAGACCTTTTTCAACACATACCTTGACTACATTTTCATACTTACTCGCTTCAGCATCCATATGTGCGTCACTGGAAATCTTACAGTTATACAAGATTTGCAGATCTTCTTTAGATAGGTTCACCAGGTGAAGCGGGTCATAGACTCTAAGAATAACTTTTTCTTCTAAGTCTTCCATAACCGCTTCCCCAGTTTCCGTGTCAGCATACCACCACTTCAAATTCTTCAGAATGTTTTGTGGCATTGGCTTAAGAGGTACCTTCCTAAGACATCTGGCTGGCTTATAATGAATCCTCATCCAAGGTCGACCAGTTAGAGGGTCGATACGTGATGGATCCTCTACTCTTTTCCCAACTCTTGGACTCAGATGCTCAAATTTCCTCGATCTTCCCTCCTTTCTTATGATTCTTGCGATAACGTCCGCATAGGGATCATTGCCAATGTTTATCAGATCTTTCCATGCTAGATCTGCAATTTCGATCTTTGGCAGGGAGTTGAACGCTTTTAAGGTTCGCCTCATGTACTGAAGCCCGTCTTTTCTCTTTATTATAAATAGCTGCAGTTCTCTGTCAAAGAACCAGCTTAAAATTCGCTCAGACAGCTTCCCCGTACCTGGCACTCTCATTGTCCTTTTAATTGCAACTTCCTTCTCTTCAGCCCTGAACCATAGCTTTCGTTTTTCTTCATTAGTTAGCTCTCTTGCAGGTTCCTCTGTCGATGGCTGAGGATTTAAAGCAACATTCACTATATCTGCATCGACAATGTTATGTCCATCAATCATATAAGTATCAGTGATAGGATTCTGCTGCACTATTATCTCGTCAGCTTCATCATCCTCATCAGCAAGTACTTCATCATCTGATCGCCAGTCGACTATCTCCTCTGGCGCAAACTCCCCTTCTTCAAGCTCTTCATCTTCGTTATCAAAGCCTACATCCAGTGGATCATCATCAAGATCCATGAGCGCTTCAATCATCTCACTGATCTCAAAGTCTGTAGGCTCCTTAGATGAGCTAGCTTCACCCCTGTGTCCTTCGCCTTGACTAGGCTCCCCCTGAATTTGAGTAACTTGAGCTGCAGGAAAATCTACAGACCCAATCTCTTTATTTGCACTGGGATCATTGCCTTCATCATCATCGTCTTCTCGCTGTACTTCCTGATCTTTACAACTTGTCTCCCCCTGAGTTTGTAGATTTTTCATAAGTTGCTCTAGGAGGGACCGCATTGCTCGGATTTCAGATGATTGATCAGCAACAAATGATTTAATTTCCGTGTTTTCTTCTCTAACTCTTTCAACAATCTCTCTCAGTTCTGCGTTCTCCTTATCAAGATGAGAGTTATGCTCTTGGAGTTCACCGACTGCTTTTGTGAGAGTTATTATTTGAATGTTCTGAAAGTCGACACGGCTTTTGAGTTGCATGATTCGTTGATTTTCGGTATAGGCTTCTGATGTAGAAGGGATGGACTGAATGGGAGCAGGATTGAATGGATGGGGAATGTAAGGTTCATGTTGCTGAGGTGGAGGTGATGGTGGAGCTGTATCTTGGGGTTGGGTCTGGGTTTGAGGCGGAGGTTGTGCATCGGACTGTGATGAAGTCCCCTGCATAAACCTGTGCCGTTTGGCCCGTTGCCTTATTACCAACTGAGGAGTCTCATCTTCTTCAAAATCTGACTCCTCCAATTCTCTGGCCTCTCGCCTCCTCGAAGCACCTTCATTAATAATCAATCGTGAACCATAGGTTCCAATTTGAATATGAAGATCTGTCGACACTGATTCTGGAGCTTCAACTTCAATCTCCTCCATCTCTTCTGACTCAGTTGCTGAAGATGACAAAACGTTATCAGCCTGCTCTGGCTCATAATTCTCAACATCCCTCAGCACATCTTCTTCTCCTTCTGGAGGCTCAAGTAATTCTCCCACTAATGCAGCAGCTATATCTTCATTTGCATGTGGACCCGCCTCCCAAATTTCATTTAACGTTTGGCACAATTGATCAGCTTCATTTGGAACAGTTGACGGCCCGGCTTCCTGCATTTCTGGTTGCTGACTCGTAGAAGGCCTAGACGCCTGAGTCTGACTTGCAGTATCTCTTTGTCTTCGCCTTGGATCACGGGGACGAACACGAGGCTGTTGTTGTAGTTGACGTTGCTGTTGTTGCTGTGGTTGGACATCAACTACCCCTGCCCAGTTGGCATTACTCGGGGCTTGAAATTCCTTATCCAGAATTGCACCAAATAGTGGACGTGCCACCGGAACTGCTAACCTTCCTCGGTGTGAGGAACAGTCAGAGTAAATGCGCTTCTCCATAACATTAACGCTCAATGCATCGTCTGATTGTGGCAACTCAGGCAAGAATTGCCTTATCAACATCATCACGAACCTCGGATACAAAAGGAACCTTTCTCTCTCAGGAGCCGTGATTTGATGGATAAATTCCGAGAAAAACAGCTGCGAGAAACTAAACTTCTTATTGTATACCATCGCTATCATCGCTGATTGAATCTTAGATACGATGTAATCAAAACCAGCCTTCTTAGGCGCAAAACACACCATGAATACGTGGACTAAGAAACGTCATTGTCCTATCAACCCGCTTTTCATATACGAAGATTTTGTAACGTCCAAGCTGTATCCCATTCTCAAAAATGCTGCTTGCCTAATACTTAAAGAAAAGTCTATAGGCCCGTCCTCTTGTTCTTGGGAACCCAGCTGCAGTACTTGACGCAAAATATCAGCAGAGAAAACCAAAGGTTGTCCGACAATTCTGGTTCTTAACACTATCGGGGTGACAGTGCAGTCCACCTGTAAGTGATCGTAAAATTGACGTACATATGAAATCACAATCGGAATATTTTCATACAACACATAACTGATCCTAGACTCCGCTAGAAAATCTAAAACTTCTCGAAATCCCTGCGCCTCAGGGATGTTATGAGCAGGATTCAGTACCATATTGTGCTTAGGAACAAAAGCACGAAGCGCCATATCTGCACAATACATAAAATTGTTAGACTTATTAAAAATCAATAAACTTGTTTAAATTCAAATTTGTTTTATTTTGTATTTGATTAAATACAAAATCTAACACAATTAAATTTCCACAAGTGTAATGAAATTTAAATTCAACAAAATAAATAAAGTACAGATTCGAGAGTAACAGATTCGAAGTGCCCATATTCGAATGCAATGGACAGATTCGAATAGACCCTATTCGAGTCTGATGGACAGATTCGAATATCATGGTCATCTCGAATCTATTGATAGATTCGAGAAACCCATGATCAGATTCGAATGCCCAAGATCAGATTCGAGAGGCCGACAGTTGTGTTTTCAACAAAAATCCAAGATTTTAACCTTTTTGAACTAGGTAAATCACATACTTTAGTTCAACTAAGTTCTAATCACTGATTTATGCCTTTAATTTGATATTTTATAGGTCCTAACTTAGTTATTTATGAATAACCCTATTTTGACCAATAAAACATCAAAATGTGATGTTTAAGCCCAAATTTGTGTATGAAACCACCAAAATCTTGTACAATCATGTTGCTTATACCTAGATTTGAAAGTAGAATCGACCACAAAAGCTTTAGAATCGACGAAATGTCGTTTAGTAGAAATACGATAGACTCGAGAATAGATTCGAGATCGCCAGTGACAGATTCGAGAGATCAGATTCGAGAACAGTGAGAAGTAAATGCCTTCACTGTGGACCTTTATATACTAACTACCTTCGAGTCTATGTGTAGATTCGAGTCTACTGACAGATTCGAGAACTTCAAATTCGAGTCTGTCTTAGATTCGAAGCTACAAACACTTAGAAAAATTTCGGAAATTTTGAAATAATCTCAACTTTTTCCAACTATTTTCTACTGTGTAGTGTAACCAGATAAACTATGCCAAATCTTTTACCCTAAGCTCAGATATTTCACGCATTGTATATTTTATCCAACTTTGAATGCACCCTCAGTAACTTTTGACCTTTTACCTAAGTAAAAATTAAACTAAACTAAAATGAAATAAAATAAACTAAGGTAAAAATAAAATAAAATAAAGTAAAATAAAATTTTGACCAAAAATTTAATCTAAACTTGAGAAAAAATTTACAATCTAAGCTAAAAAACTTAACAATATATTTTTGATGAGTATAGTCTAGGAAAGGTTCAATCAGATAGCGATGTCCGATACTAACTTTCAGTACTTAAACTTTCACACTTAGGAATTTTTGATTCCTTTGATTGTTTGTCGTGACATACCCATTTAGCCGATTGTTGGTATTTTACCCTGTTAAACACTCTACATTTCGGAATATCCCTTGGCCTTTTTATTTATCAGGAAATTATCTTACGTGACTCAGACATAGACATACTTTTATGATCAAGGCAAACAGACAAAATTCTAACTTGTTGGTATTTTGCAAACTTCTTTAAAAGACAACATCGGACACAGGGTTTCTGTTACTTCATACAACAAAGTGTTTAGTTGACTTAAGGTTTAATCTTAAAGTTAGCAGATAGCGGTGACAGGTCTGTACTGACGTACAGCAAAAGCGACATGTCTGCCTAACGCCGAATCTAAACAGAGACATACAGGTCTGTACTTACGTACAACAGAGTTGCATGTTTTCGACTCTCCAGTACATATGAATAAATTTCCTATTCTTTCCCACTTTTCAAAGATGTAATTTGATTGTGCCATAATCCCCGAGACAGTTTGCATACCTCATTTAGACTTTAAGTGTGTCTTGTACAAAAAAAATAAGACCGATTGGTCGGACATCAAGCAGTGACAAGTTTGAATTTTCTAGAATATTTATTAGCCTTGAGATCCTATAGTATTGGCCTACCAACACATCAACTAATAAAGATATAACACTTAGGATTTAGTTGCATTATGTGTGAAAGCCTAAAACTTAGAGTCTGTAACGACGGTGCTAATTTTCGTCCTCTGAACTCTATGTATCTAAGACTTAACTCCTTTTCTGATATACCTTTTTTTTTTTTTTTTTTTTTTAAATTTTCTCTTTTTTCCTTTTTGTTTTTCATAAGAAATAGCAATAAATAAGCTAACCTACTAACTTACTAAAACTAGAAACTTACTAAAAATATAAACTTACCAAAAATAGAAAATTTCCTAAATTAGTAGACTACTGTAAAGAAAGAAATACTACTACTAAAAAGAAAATAAGCTACTAATACTAAGGTCCAATTACTCTGGGTTGCGCATTCCATTTAGTTGAATTAAATACTCAAACCGTGACTTATCAAACGCTTTGGTAAATAAATCTGCATTATTATCTTCAGTTGCCACCTTTTACCAGTTTTGATCAAGTTCTTTTTCAAGCACAATCACGAATAAAATGATGTCTTATTCTATGTGCTTTGTTTTACTGTGTTTAACTGGATTATTTGTTATCGCATAGTAGATGATTGTCTATACTAATTGGAGTTTGAGTATAAGCCAACCGTAATCCCGCAATGTTGTTGTATCCACAGAACCTGTTGAACAGCAAACTACAGCAGCACATACTCGCCTCGCACGTTGGACACGGCTACCGATGTTTGTTTCCTTGCATTGCCAGGGAGCACCAATCTCCCTTCCTAGGACTGACAACTCCAGTCGTAGATTTGGCGCGTCCAAGCGTGCTCCTCCGTGTCAGAATCTGGAACCGCTTCAACTCTAGTCTCCCTCCGCGTGATACCAAAGTCAAGCTCGGTTTCGACTTGAGGTATCGTAGAATCCGCTTCACAGCTTTCATATGCATCTCCTTCGGATTCGCTTGGAACCTAGCACAAATACAAACAGCAAACATAATATCAGGTCTTGAAGCAGTTAAATACATAAGTGACCCAATCATGGCCCGATATAAAGTCGGATCCACATCGGTATCACCATCAGTACCCGGCCCGAGATTGTGATTCACTTGAATAGGCGTGCTGAAGTGGGCAGTCAACTTTGTTCCTTCCATCCCAAACCGTTCCAATATGTCATAGACATACTTGGTCTGATGGATAAACATGCCTTCCTTCTTCTGGTCAACTTGTAACCCCAAAAAGAAATTCAACTCCCCCATAGCACTCATCTCGAACTTAGACTTCATAACCTTCTCGAAATCTTTGCACATCTGTTCGTCTGATGATCCAAAAATGATATCATCTACGTACACTTGTACCAAGATAAAATGATCTCCCGTTCTCTTCACAAATAGAGTACTATCTATCCTACCCCTCTCAAAGCCATTTTCTAAAAGATGGTTGGATAGAGTCTCATACCATGCCCTAGGTGCCTGATGTAATCCATAAAGAGCCTTATCTAATCGATATACTCTATCAGGATATTTAGGATCTGTAAACCCGGGTGGTTGTTCTACATACACCAACTCCTTCACTTTCCCATACAGGAAAGCACTCTTAACGTCCAGTTGATATACTTTAAATCCCTTGAAGGAGGCAAAAGCTAAAAACAACCTAATTGCTTCTAACCTTGCTACAGGTGCAAACACTTCATTGTAATCGATTCCATCCTCTTGGTTGAAACCCTTTACAACTAATCTTGCCTTGTTGCGCGTGACTATACCCCGATCGTCTCGCTTGCACTTAAAAACCCATTTGGTTCCTATTGCAAGCTCCCCTCGAGGTAACGGAACTAACTCCCACACTTCTAGTTTCCTAAATTGTGACAGTTCTTCCTGCATCGCTTCAACCCAGGAGTTGTCCTTAAGTGCCATTTGCACATTTTTGGGCTCTACTTGCGATATGAAACACGAATATAGACATGTATGATATGCCTCGGAGTCGTTTATCATCGACAACAACACAGTGTTGTTATTTACACTACTCCGAGTCCTCACACCCTCGTTAGGATTTCCTATGATGCTATCTATAGGATGGTTCTTGTTAATCCTAGAGGTCTCTATTTCGTCTACCCTTAGATTATCTCCTAAGTTGGATCCTATTTCACCTAAAGGGGGAACAGGCTCAGCTTCCACATTTTCTTCCTCACGGACGTTTTCCTCAGAGGCAGAACTTGATGGTTGAGTCTGATTCTCAGTGTTAGGTTCTTCTGGATTAGCAACTTCTGGAGAACTATCTACAGTCGCAGTAGGCTCGGACGTAGATTCGAACGTGGTCCTCGGAAAAATATGGCCATCGTCATTTAGGTGCAACGTCGCCATGTCTTTATCAATTGTACCTGCAGTATCATCCAAAGGAATGTTAAATGACTCAAATAACTTATCATAGTCAAATATCCATTCCGGACCAGTTTGGGGTTCATGTGTATAACTTGTGACTTCAATATTATACACAATCTCCACAGTACCACTCTTTTGTTAAAAACCCGTTTGTTTGGTGAGTTTGGCACATAACCTAGGAAGTATCCTTCGTCAGCCTTTTCACCAAACTTCGGTTGATGTTTTGTTCTTAAAAGTGTGCATGGTACTCCAAACGGTTCGAATCCAGTTAAGTTAGGTGGCCGTTTATTCAAAATTTCATAACATGTTTTGTTCAATGATTTGACTGTAAGGACTCTATTTAAAATGTGGCACGCGGTATTCACTGCCTCCCCCCAAAACATGGTAGGAAGCTTTGAATCCGAAAGCATAGTCCTTGCAGCCTCAATCAATGTTCTGTTTTTACGTTCGGCCACCCCATTCTGTTGTGGTTCATATGGTGCACTGAATTGATGCACGATGCCCTTTGATAGGCAATATACACCAATTACAGAGTTTTTAAATTCAGTCCCATTATCACTACGTATATTTTTAACCCTTGTTCCGTAGGAATTCTCCACTTGGTCTAAGAACCCGATGAGCTTTGTAGCCGTCTCGTCCTTCGTACCTAAAAAGAAAACCCATGAAAACCGTGAGTAATCGTCAGTGATAACTAAGCAAAACCAACTACCTCCTATACTCCTTTTGTTGATAGGGCCGAAAAGGTCCATATGCAACAAATCGAATGTCGAGGTTATGGAGTTCAGCTTCTTGGACTTGTGTGTCTTTTTATGTTGCTTGCCCTTCATGCACGGTAGACACTTGTCTTCAAATTGAAAGCTCTTCAGAGGCACACCTTGCACCAAACCATTCTTCGTTATGTAGTTCATTTTCCTTAGGTGCAAGTGAGCCATGCGTCTGTGCCACAAAACCGATTCCGTCTCCGAAGCTTTTGATAGTAAGCAGATCGGACCCATCGAATTATCTGGCTTGTTCATGTCGAGCATGTACAAGTCATTCTTCCTTGGAGCCCGCATCAATATCCAATCTTCAGGTATCTTGAATCCCGGCTTTAGCACTAACGCCTCAGTGTCAGTAAATAACACCGAGTTCTTCTTATCACAGATTTGAGATACACTAATGAGATTATGAACCAGTTTATCAACGTGATAAACTTGATCCAATGTAATCGTCCCATTAGTGACTTCTCCAGTTCCAGTGATATTTCCTCCTTTGTTGCCCGCGAATGATACAAATCCCCTATTACCCCCCTTGAAGTCTGTGAGAAGACTTCTTTCCCCCGTCATGTGCCTGGAGCAACCACTGTCGACGAACCACTTGTTGTTTGGACCGGTAGTTATCTCCTGCACATGAAAGAAAAATAGGTTAGTTATCACGGGGAACCCAAGCCATGACTGACTTGGTAATACCATTCTCGTCCACATACTTGAATTCTTTCAAGTACCCATCTCGCCTTTCAGGTGACTTGGGCCAACCTCGAATCTGGCCTAAGGCCTCATTCGAATCTGTCCATCTGACAGATTCGAATCTAGCCCATTCGAATCTAAGGATACATTCGAATCTATCACAGATTCGAATGCCTTCCTTAACCTATTCGAATCTAACCAATACACTTAAACACTTACGTGATGAAACTTATGTTTTAACTTATGCTTGACATACTCTTTGACTTTTATGTTTGAACTTCTTGTAATATGTTACATCAAGTTCAAACACACAATCAATAACAGACAAACACATATTAAACATATATATCAAAACACTTGTTAATATTCAGAATATTACTTAAATCATAACGCAGATCGATTAGACTGCTATCGTCACACAGGGTGTACCAACAGCACCTTGTGCAGACTCAGGTTGTGTGGTAGAAGTATGGAGTGGAGACTGTGTGGACTCAGTGTGGAGTGGAGTGAACTCCTGTCTTTCAGTATTCTCAGTCTATTGGGAGGCTGGAATAGCTGATGTAGTCTCCATATGTACAACTGGCTCCTGTTGGGAGGAACTAGAGGGCCTAGGCTGACTCAGGGTAGACTCTTGTTGGAGTGAAGCCTACTTCAAGTGTGTTGAACCTTCTCCCAAAATAGGAGAAGCAGTAGGGGTTACTTCTTTTTAACCTGACTCCCGTTGAGAGGGGTAAGAGGGGCTGGTTTGGTTGGTTGGTTTCTTTTTGGCTATGGTTTTGCATCTGTAGGATCTGAGAGATGAAGTGGAGGATGGATGTTGTGGAGAGGTGATAAGGGGTTCCGTTTGGACTGGTGGTGAGACTGGGTCAGAAACAGGTGGGTTGACTTGTTCCATAGTCTCAGGTGCCACAGAGGCACTAGCCACAATGGGTTCAGGTTCAACATATGAACCAGGGTGAGAAGCCTGCTCCCCCTCAGCCACAGAGGCTGATGGAGCAGACTTGGACTTAGCTGTTTTTGCCTTCTTGCTGACAGGCTCAGCTTGAGTCGTTTCCAGGGCTCTTTTGACAAATTTAGCACTGGATTTGGATTTTCCCTTTGGAGCAGTCACTGGATCCACCCTCACAGTAGAGGGTCCTTCGACCATACCAAGCAACCTCCTCATTGGAGTAGATAGAGGAGGCTCATTTGGAAGTACAGGGGTTTAGAAAACTCTATTCCCAATCACTCAATGGTCTGAGTGCCGTTGAGAATGGTTACCCTTACGATTTTGGTTGATGGGTCGTAGGCAAAGGTGTACCAAAACTCATATACCATCTCCTGGTAAAGGACACCAGCAGTGGCAGTCATGGCGTAATGCAGAGGGTGAACCTTTAGAAACTCCACCATATCTTAATAACGTTCCCCACATAGTTTTTAGGAATGGTTAGGTTGGCTATGTAGTTTGTGGGTTTCTGTGTTAGCATTGTGGTAACAGAAGAGTGATTCTGAACATTTTCACCAACAGATACTGGTAGAAAGGGGTTGTTTTGGTGAGCCATAGTGAAAGTAGTGAGGATATGAGCACAAGACACTTAGTCGAATTTAAGGTTCTTTGGAAGTTATGGAAGCAGTAAGGAAGACGAAGATGAAACAGTAGTGAGGTATTTATAGGGTTTGAGTGTGAGTGGGTATGAGAGAGAAAAGTTTGGGCGGTTGTTTTGAAAAGTTCTTTAACGGAAAACGAAACGGTTGTCCATGTCAGAACGGTTGTCAGACCACTCGAGCCCTTTTTAGTCACTAACGCACGATAACACACATTATCCGCAGTAATTAAGTTAAATAAATAGAGAAATTAAGTAACTTAATTGTGAAGAAAGGTAATTAAAACTGATGGTCTAAGCTGTTGGTCAAACCTGTGATGAGCAGAGTCATCACAAGCTGTTCATTCAACCTGTTCAGCTATGCAGGAACAAGTTGTGTTCAATAGCTGACCAGGTTACAAGACAATGTCTTGTTTGACAGATTGAGAGAGTGAGCAGGTTGGAGGTTTGATCAACAGACCAGGTTTGAGATGGAAACTAATATTATCAAACCTGTTATACGCTCAAGGTGTTCAAGTTTTTAGAAATTGGCTAAGTGTGGAACATGCATAGCATTTTCTGCCTAAGCTGTTCTGAGAAACTTGAGCAGTGTGAGACATATGAAGACTTAGAACATTTAGGACACTTAGTCACTTTTATTTAACATGCCCAGCTTGCTTACAAGATAATTAAACCTGTTTTCATCAAGAGGCTTGGTGAAAATGTCTGCAAGCTGTTCATTGGTGGAAATAAAACTTACCTCCATATTACCTTTCTGGATGTGATCCCTGATGAAGTGATGTCTGACCTCTATATGCTTTGTTCTGGAATGAAATGCTGGATTGTTGGAGATAGCTATAGCACTTGTGCTATCACACAGAATAGGAGTCTTCCTATATATAAGTCCATAGTCTTCAAGCTGATGCTGCATCCATAGAATCTGCCCACAGCAGCTTCCAGCAGCAATATACTCAGCTTCAACAGTAGAAGTAGAAACTGAGTTCTGCTTCTTGCTACACCAACTTATCAACTTACCACCAAGGAGTTGACACCCACCTGTTGTGCTTTTTCTGTCTAGCCGGCAGCCTGCAAAATCAGAATCTGAATATCCTGTTAGCTCAAGACTTGAGTCTTTGGGATACCAAAGACCCAAACGTGGTGTACCCTTAAGGTATCTGAAGATTCTTTTTACAGCAGCTAGATGTGATTCTTTAGGATCAGCTTGAAACCTAGCACATAACCAGATAGCAAACATAATATCTGGTCTACTAGCAGTTAAGTATAGCAAGCTCCCAATCATGTCTCTGTAAGCTGTTACTGAAGCAGCTTTGCCACTGGCATCTGGATCAAACTTTACATTGGTTGCCATTGGGGTTTTGATAGGAGAACTTTGATCAAATTTAAACTTTTTCAAAAGATCTAAAGTATACTTTCTTTGATTTATGAAAATTCCATTTGAGGTTTGTTTAACCTGTAATCCTAAAAAGATAGTAAGTTCTCCCATCATACTCATTTCATATTTAGATTTCATGAGTAGTGAAAAATTCTTGCATAACTGTTCATTAGTAGAACCAAATATTATGTCATCCACATAAATATGAACAAGCATAACATCAGACTTTACCTTCTTTATGAAGAGAGTGGTATCCACTTTACCTCTGGAATAACCATTGCTAATAAGAAAATCAGTTAGAGTGTCATACCAGGCTCTAGGGGCTTGTTTTAGACCATAGAGGGCTTTGTCCAACTTATAGACAAAACCTGGATGATGTCCATTTTAAAAACCTGGAGGCTGCTTGACATAGACTTCTTCTTGCAGCTTACCATTCAAAAATGCACTCTTCACATCCATTTGAAATACCTTTATGCTCTTATGAGCAGCATAAGCTAGAAACAAACGAATTGCCTCTAACCTGGCCACAGGAGCAAATGTTTCATCATAGTCAATGCCTTCTTCCTGTCTGTAGCCTTGAACAACTAGTCTTGCCTTATTTCTAGTGACATGACCTTGCTCATCCATTTTGTTCTTGAAAACCCATTCGGTTCCAATTATTGTTTTTCCTTAGGAGCAGGGACCAGCTTCCATACTTTGTTTCTCTCAAACTGATTGAGTTCTTCTTGCATGGCAGTGATCCAATTGGCATCTTTAAGTGCTTCATCCACTTTCTTAGGCTCCATTAGGGACCCAAAGCTAGAAAACATACAAAAGTTTCCTAAGCTGTCCCATCTTGTTTGCACCCCTTTGTTGATGTCACCAATTATTTGATCATTTGGGTGACACCTGATCCACTTAGGATCTTGCTTCAACGAGGATTCTCCTGAGTTATTTGTATCTTTAACAGGTCCTGTTGAGCAGCTCTCAAGATTTTCAGACACACTGATATCTTGAGCATGTTCATTTGTTGAGCACGACTCTCCATTGTTGAACATATTAGCAGAGGATCCAGGAAAATCAGCATTGATTGGTTCAGGACATGAAGTTGTAATTACGTAAGTACACTTATTCACACAGGGTGTATCAACATAGTCATCATCATGCCCATCATGATTAGCAGGTTCCACTCTGGATGTAGTGGAAGCTTTTGAGTCCTTTTCTACATTGATGGAATGCATAAGATCATCAAAGCTGAATTCTCCTGAAACTGATTCAGGAACAGCTTTGGTGGAGGCACTCCTAGACTCTTCAAAGGTGACATTGATAGATTCATCTATCACCTTTCTCTTGTTATTGTATACTCTGTAGTCTTTGGAGATAGCAGAATATCCAACAAACACACCTTCATCAGCTTTGGGTTCAAACTTTTGCCAGTTGGTCCCTTTGATTCAAAATGAAGCAAGGACAGCCAAACACATGGAAATAGCTAATGTTTGGCCTCCTCCCTTTGAGTAACTCATAGGGAGTCTTGTTGAACCATTTCACCACCAAGTATCTATTTTTGGTGAAGCAGACAGTGTTGACAGCTTCAGCCCAGAATGATGAAGGTAAACTGATGCACACAACACGGTTCTAGCAGCTTCAATGAGAGTTCTGTTTCTCCTTTCAGCAACTCCATTTTGTTGTGGAGTTCTTACTGCTGAAAAGTTCTGTGAGATCCCTCTTTCTTCACACAAGTCCTCAAGAGTACTGCATCTGAATTCAGTATCATGATTACTTCTAAGCTGCTTTACTTGAGCAGAGTTCAGCATATCTGTAAGGTCTACGACTGCAAGATCTATCTAGACGCGGATTCGTAAACGAGTGTGGAATCCTCGTTGACGGTTAGACGGACAACTCTCAACCAACGGAAACACGGAGACTATTAGACGCTGAATGAACGACACACGAACGATCCTACGTACTAATTCTCTCCGAAACGGCACTCACCTAGCTGATAAACTCGAGATCGCCTCTTGCTTAATTCCTCACGAATTCTGCAAAAAGTCCTCTAATCATTCGAGTCTATCCCTAATTATAGACCCAGATTCGAATCTGATGTGGGTCAGACTCGAATCTGGCCCAAGGCCTATTCGAGTCTGTCCTACATGACAGTCTCGAATCTATCCTATATTCGAATCTAAGGTCTCATTCGAATCTATCACAGATTCGAATGTATCCTCTTATGCAATTCGAATCTAGCCTTTGACATATACAACTAAGTGTTTGAAACTTATGATATTACCTTATGACTGATTTTATCTTTGAACTTTATGTTTGAACTTCTTGTAATACGTTACATCAAGTTCAAACATACAAACACTGATAATCATCAATCATACATAATATATATATAACAAACATATGCTAAATCACAATGTAAGACAACTTAGACTGCTATCGTCACACGGGATGTACCAACAGACTCCCCCTTGACGATAGCTTCTAATAATTCACACATTTGATTTAAGAACATGGTTTATTATTGATTCAAAACACTACCAGCATACAGACCTTTCTCGACGCAAACCTTGACCACATTTTCATACTTACTAGCCTCAGTATCCATATGTGCGTCACTGGAAATCTTACAGTTATACAAAATCTGCAGGTCTTCTTTAGATAGGTTCACCAGGTGAAGCGGGTCATAGACTCTAAGGATGACCTTTTCTTCAAAATCTTCCATGACTGCTTCCCCGGTCTCTGTATCAGCATACCACCAATGTAGATTTCGCAAAACATTCTGTGGCATTTTCTTCAGAGGTACCTTCCTCGGGCATTTCACTGGTTTGTACTGAATCCTCATCCAAGGTCGGCCTGTAAGAGGATCTATACGTGACTTATCCTCGACTCTTCTTCCGACCCTTGGACTCAACCGTTCAAACTTCCTAGATCTCCCCTCCTTTCTTATTATTCTTTCAATTACATTCGCATAAGGATCATCACCAATATTTATCAGATCTTTCCATGCAAGCGCTGTGATTTCAATCTTTGGAAGGGTGTTGAATGCTTTCAATGTTCGCCTTATGTACTGAAGCCCGTCTTTTCTTTTAATTATAAAAAGTTGAAGATCTCTGTCAAAGAACCAACTTAAGATTCGCTCAGATAGCTTCCCTGTACCAGGCACTTTCATTGATCTCCTAATTGCTAACTCCTTCTCTTCGGCTCTGAACCATAGCTTCCTTTTTTCTTCGTTACTTAGCTCTCTTGCTGGTTCTTCAGTCGATGACTTAGGATTCAAGGCAGCATTCACTATGTCAACATCGACAATTCTATTTCCATCTATCATATAAGTGTCAGTGATAGGATTCTGCTGTACAACTATTTCGTCAGCTTCATCATCCTCATCAGCTACTACTTCATCTTCAGGTTGCCAATCTACTATCTCTTCCGGAATAAACTCTCCTTCTTCAAGCTCTTCATCTTCATAATCAAAACCTCCATCCAGTGGATCATCATCGAGATCCATGAGTGCTTCAATCATCTCACTGATCTCAAAGTCTGAAGGCTGTTTAGATGAACTAGCTTCACCCCTTTCTCCTTCGCCTTGACTAGGCTCCCCCTGAACTTGTATAACTTGAGCTGCAGGAAAATCTACAGACTCAATCTCTTTATTCGCACCGGGATCATTGCCTTCATTATCATCATCTTTTCGCTGTACTTCCTGATCTTTACAACTCGTCTCCCCCTGAGTTTGTAGATTTTTCATAAGTTGCTCTAGGAGGGACCGCATTGCTCGGATTTCAGACGATTGATCAGCAACAAACGATTTAATCTCCGTGTTTTCGTCTCTAACACTTTCAACAAGCTTTCTCAGTTCTGCATTCTCCTTATCAAGATGAGAGTTATGTTCTTGGAGTTCACCGACTGCTTTTGTGAGAGTTATGATTTGAACGTTCTGAAAGTCGACACGACTCTTGAGTTGCATGATTCGTTGATTGTCGGTATAGGCTGCTGATGTAGAAGGGATGGACTGAATGGGAGCAGGATTGAATGGTTGGGGAATGTAGGGTTCATGTTGCTGAGGTGGCGGTGATGGTGGAGCTGTAACTTGGGGTTGGGTTTGGGTTTGAGGCTGAGGTTGTGCATCGGACTCTGATGAAGTCCCCTGCATAAACCTGTGACGTTTGGCCCGTTGCCTTGTCACCAACTGAGCAGTCTCATCTTCTTCAAAATCTGACTCCTCCGATTCCCTGGCCTCTCGCCTCCTCGAACCACCTTCATTGACAATCAATCGCGAACCATAAGTTCCAATTTGAACTTCAGGAACTGCAGCTGCAGGAACTTCCTCTGAATCTGATTCAGATTCTGAAGATATTAATGTGTCATCTGCCCTTTCTGGTTCGTATTCGTCAATATCACGAAATATATCATCTTCATCTCCAGGCGGACTAAGCAGCTCACCCACTAATGCTGCTGCCACATCTTCATTTGCATTAGGATCAGAAGACCATATTTCCTCCAAGGTCTGAGCAATCTGCTCAGATTCGGGGACTGCACCTGAAGTCCCTGCTTCTTGTGCCTGTGGTTGTTCACTTGTTGAAGGCCTGGATGCCTGAATTTGACTAGCAGGTTGTTGCTGTTGGCGTCGTGGATCACGCGGCCTAGCACGCGGCTGTTGTTGGCGTTGCGGTTGCTGTTGCTTTTGCTGTTGCTGCGGTTGAATATCAACTACCCCTGCCCAGTTGGCATCACCTGGGGCTTGAAATTCCCTGTCTACAATTGCTCCAAATAATGGACGGGCCACCGGAACCGCTAATCTTCCTCGATGTGAGGAACAATCAGAAAAGATGCGCTTATCCATATTATTCACGCTCAGGGAATCATCCGATTGTGGCAAATTCGGCAAGAAGTGCCTTATCAACATCATCACAAATCTTGGATACAGAAGGAATCTTTCTCTGTCAGGAGCTGTAATCTGATGGATGAATTCCGAGAAAAACAACTGCGAGAAGCTGAACTTCCTATTATACACCATCGCAATCACCCCTGATTGGATCTTTGAGACGATGTAATCAAAACCAGCCTTCTTTGGCGCAAAACAAACCATGAACACGTGGACCAGAAATCGCCACTGCCCTATCAATCCACTTTTCATATAAGATGATTTCGTAACGTCCAGACTATAGCCCATTCTCAGAAACGCGGCTTGCCTAATACTCAATGGAAAGTCTATAGGCCCGTCTTCTTGTTCCTATGAACCCAACTGTAGCACTTGGCGCAACATATCTGCTGAGAAGACTAGAGGTTGGCCAGCGATTCTGGTTCTGATAACTGTCGGGGTGACAGTACAGTCCACCTGTAAATGATCATAAAACTGGCGTACATATGAAATTTCAATTGGAATGTTATGATACAAAGCATAGCTAATCCTAGACTCAGCTAGGAAATCTAAAACTTCGCGAAAACCCTGCGCCTCAGGGATATTATTATCTGGATTAAGGACCATATTATGCTTTGGGACAAAAGCGCGAACTGCCATATCTGCACAATAAATAAAACTGTTAGACTCATTAAAAATCAATAAACTAGTTTAAATTCAAAATTTGTTTTATTTTGTACTTGATTAAATACAAAATCTAACACAATTAAATTTCCACAAGTTTAATAAAATTTAAATTAAACAAAGTAAATAAAGTACAGATTCGAAAGTAACAGATTCGAAGTGTCCATATTCGAGTGTAATGGACAGATTCGAAGAGTCCCTTTTCGAGTCTAATGGACAGATTCGAGGATCATGGTCATCTCGAATCTAATGACAGATTCGAGAAACCCATGAACAGATTCGAGAGTCCTAGAACAGACTCGAAGCCTCGTCGTTTTTGTTTTCAACTAAAACCCAAGATTTTAACCATTTTGAACTTGGTAAATCCCATACATTAGTTCAACTAGGTTCTAATCACTGATTTATGCTTTTAATTTGAGATCTTATAGGTCCTAACTTAGTTTATTTAGCAAAACCCTATTTTGACCTATAAAGCTTCAAAATTTGATGTTTTAGCTTAAAATTGTGTATAAAACTACACAAATCTTGTACAATCTGGTTGATTATACCTAGAAGTGTCTGTAGAATCGAACACAAAGTCTTCAAAGTCGACAAAATGTCATTTAGGAGAAAAACGGTAGACTCGAGAACAGATTCGAAATCGCCAATATAGATTCGAGAGTATAGATTCGACAACAGTAAGTATTAAATGACTTCACTGTTAAGCTATTTATACCACCAACCCTCGAGTCTAAGCATGGATTCGAATCTACTGACAGATTCGAAGTACTCCTTATTCGAGTCTGTCTTAGATTCAAAACCTCCAACACTTAGAAAAATTTCGAAAATTTTGAAATAAGTTCAACTTTTCCAACTTTTTTCTACGGTATTGTGTAACCAGATAAACTATGCCAACTCTTTTACCCTAAGCAACAGATATTTCACGCAATGTTTATTTTATTCAACTTTGAATGCACCCTCAGTAACTTTTGACCTTTTACCTAAGTAAAAATTAAACTAAACTAAAATAAAATAAAATAAACTAAGGTAAAAATAAAATAAAGTAAAATAAAATTTTGACCAAAAAATTTAATTTAGACTTAAGAAAAATTTTACAATCTAAGCAAAATACTTAACACCATATTTTTGATGAGTATAGTCTAAGAAAGGTTCAATCAGATAGCGATGTCTGGTACTAACTTTCAGTACTTAAACTTTCACACTTAGGAATTTTTTATTCCTTTGTTTGTTTGTCGTGACATACCTATTTAGCCGATTGTTGGTATTTTGCCCCTTTAAACATTCTACATTTCGGAATATCCCTTGGCCTTTTTATTTATCAGGAAATTATCTTACGTGACTCAGACATAGACATACTTTTATGATCAAGGCACACAGACAAAGATTCTAATTTGTTGGTATTTGCAAACTTTCTTTAAAAGACAAACATCGGACACAAGTCTGTATTTTCATACAACAAAGTGTCTTAGTTTGACTTAAGGTTTATTCTTAAAGCTAGCAAGAAAGCGGTGACAGGTCTGTACTGACGTACAACAAAGCGACATATCTTGCTAACCCGAATCTAAACAGAGGCAACAGGTCTGTACTTATGTACAACAGAGTTACATGTTTTCGACTCTTAATTTTATATGATTTTTCTATTCTTTCCATTTTAAGATGTATTTGATGCTGCCATACATCCCCAGAAAGTTTGCATACCTCATTTAGACTCAAAGTTTGTATGTGTTGTACATAAAAATTAATACCGATTGGTCATACATCTAAGTTAGTGACACGTTTGACTTTTTCTAGAATATTTTATTAGCCTTGAGATTCCCTACATGTATTATGTCTACCAACACATCAAACTAATAAAGTTAAAACTTAGAGTTTGTGCATTTAGTGTTTGAAAGCCTAAACACTTATTAGTCTGTAACGGACGGTGCCTAATTTCGTCACCTTTGAACCTATGTATCTAAGACTTACTCTTTTTCTTGATATTCTCTTTTTTTTGATTTTTGTAATTTTCTCTCTTTTTTCTTTTGTTTTTCATAAAGAAAAAGCAGTAAAATAAGCTAACCTACTGACTTACTAAAAATAGAAACTTACTAAAATTAGAAACTTACTAAAAATTAGAAACTTACTAAAAATAGAAACTTTCCTAACTTAGCAGACTACTGTAAAGAAAGAAATACTACGACTCTAAAAGAAAATAAACTTACTACTACTAAGGTCAAATTACTCTGGGTTGCGCATTCCATTCAGTTGAATTAAATACTCAAACCGTGACTTATCAAACGCTTTGGTAAATAAATCTGCATTATTATCTTCAGTTGCCACTTTTACCAGTTTGATTAAGTTCTTTTCAGCACAATCACGAATAAAATGATGCCTTATGTCTATGTGCTTTGTTTTACTGTGTTTAACTGGATTATTAGTTATAGCAATTGTAGATTGATTGTCTATCCTAATAGGAGTTTGAGTGTAAGCCAAACCGTAATCCCGCAATTGTTGTTGTATCCACAGAACCTGTGAGCAGCAACTACCAGCAGCAACATACTCGGCCTCGCACGTTGACACGGCTACCAATGTTTGTTTTTGCATTGCCAGGATACCAATCTCCCTCCTAAGAACTGACAACCTCCAGTTGTAGATTTGCGCGTCAAGCTGCATCCTCCGTAGTCAGAATCCGTGAACGCTTCCAACTCTAGATCTCCCTCCGCGTGATACCAAAGACCCAACTTCGGTTTCGACTTGAGGTATCGTAGAATCCGCTTCACAGCCTTCATATGCATCTCCTTCGGATTCGCTTGAAACCTAGCACAAATACACACAGCAAACATTATGTCAGGTCTTGAAGCAGTTAAATACATAAGTGACCCAATCATGGCCCGATATAAAGTCGGATCCACATCGGAATCACTTTCAGTACCCGGCCCGAGATTGTGATTCACTTGAATCGGCGTGCTGAAATGGGCAGTCAACTTAGTTCCCTCCATCCCAAACCGTTCTAATATGTCATAGACATAATTAGTTTGATGGATAAACATCCCTTCCTTCTTTTGGTCAA